>JBBMFX010000080.1:20411402-20446723 GCA_037832545.1 Rhabdalestes septentrionalis | reverse complement strand
CCCCACCCGCCAAAAGAAAAACAGAATCTGCTGAGATTAAAATAATAAATCTGCCTCCAGGGTGAACCCTGTCTGATGGGTGTGAAGAGAATCTACAGGAAGCTGAAGCCCATAGCCAGGTGTGTTATGGGTAAGACCTATTCAGTCACCATGACGTCGGAGCCTTGCGACTGCACTGAATCTGATTTTGAATGGTGAGTAATCCCCCCCATACCTCCCTCCTGACTGATTCATCAGAGGCTCTACCAACTCACTTATCAGACCAGTGGTGCAAGAAATACTTTAGAGTACAGTACAAGTCACCTACTTCTAGAAGGATTTCCCGACATTTATTAACATTTATTTAATATGTTTATTTATATTTTAGTTTAATAGCTGAATTTGGCACTTCTTTGCATGCATTTAACTTCTTGATCGCTTGATCAGGAGCCGAGTTTAGAACGTTTAAAAAATACATATTTGTAGTAGGGTCAGTTCTCAATATAAAGGTAGAGAGAGCTGAGAGTCGAGTCACTTTCAAAATATGTATCGGAGAGAGAGTCTGTGACATCACTACTAAAGTAGCCGAAGGGGGCAAAATGTGGAGAAACATGTATGTGGAGAAGCAAATTCAGATAAGAACAAGCTCACAAACAGCCCGTAAATTTGGCTACACGTTCAGCCCTCCTTAACCATAAATATTTTTTGTTCTTAACACTTCGCTGGTCTAGTGATAGCGCTGTAGGCACTGAATCAGAAGATTTTAATCCACTGTGTGAACATCGCATTCAACTTTTATTGCCACAAAACCAGTATTTGAGTTTTATTGCAACCACAGAATCACACTTAGCAATTGCTTGCAGAAATCCATCTACTCTTCATATTGTAGAATGATTTTTTTGTGAGTAACATTTTTTATTAGAGAACACATATCATTTTACACTTAAAGTTGAACATTTTCACAAACCACGGACTACGACCGAGTTTGTATCTCATGCCTGAGAATAGAAAAATGAAAAGGCTTAGATAAGAACCATGACAAATTACAGAGAGGAGTTAGAGAATTACAACACCTTGCAAAATTATAGATAAGTTGGAATGCCTTTCACATACACACTTCTGCTGAAATGTGCCTCAGTAAAAAATTGAGTCTGGGTCAAAATCTCAAGAAGTTTGAGCTGGCAGTTGGTCAGGAGGGAAATTACCAGGTGAGCTGAGACATTATCACAAAATTCCTTCATTTTCTAGTTTTCTTTAATCATTTTCTTTAAACTTTTACCCTTCTCTACACTTTCAGTTGTGCAATAGCTCTTTTTAAACAATTCATTATAATTCCCCAGTATTTTTTAAGTAAGCAAATAGGATTTATTATTGGAAAAGTTTTTTTTTTACAATGCAATTATAAAATTTTTAAAGGAAAAGCAACATTTTAGTTTTCTTCCCATGATCTTTGAAATACAAGTAATTGTTTCTGTGTTATGTGGGACAAACAGGTGATTTTCAGAACTGTATTGCGAAACGCAGGTATTATGGTCTCTAGCCTGTAAAAAAATAAAGGAGCAGTCTTTGTACTAAGACTGGCACCTGTGGAACATTAGAGGCTTTCACAGTGTAAAATATCAGAATGTAAAGTATCAGAATCTGAAAATATTATTGATCTCAGAGGAAATTACTTATCTATACCTTATGAATGCACAGAGACACAGAGACAAGGACAGTATACAAAAGCCTAAATATATATTTTTATAACCTGACAGTACATTATATACTGAAATGCTGGTTATGAATACTATATATCTGGTGCTGCTCGACATTTTTTGTGCGGCCTTAGCATGTTTGTTTTTCTGTTCTAGTCATTAATTACAGAATACTTAAGTTATCTCGACCTTCTTGATGACTATTAAGCTTCTGTTTTCATTGGAGTGTGGCATGTTCAGTCTCTGTCATTAGCACTAGCGAGAAGTTTATTTGTGTGAAGTGCACATTAGACACGTTTTTGACAGAGAAGTTTACAGAAATAGAGAAGCGCATCCGTGCATTAACCAGGGATAGGTGTCCAGAGGTGAACGTATTGCTAGCAAGACTAGGTGCCTCAAGGGGGGTTAGCATGTAGCCTGTCCCTCACTTCAGCTATAGAGTAATTATATTGTCTCACACATTTCAGGGGCACAATTCACTTCATGTTATACTTTTATAACTGTGTATATGACAAACAAAACAACCTGAATATTCAATAAATTAATAAGAAAAATGTAATATTAAAACATTACGTACCCTTGCACATAAACCTTTGACTGCTCTGCTGTTATATATGTATTTTTATCCACTAGGGAGGGTGGCGTGATAAGAATGGAAAGATTGGTTTAAAATGAATAAGACAAGAGTTCACCGTCATGGCTAGGCCGCTATGATTAGCATTACAGGGAAGCTCTGCTAAATTAGCTCTGTGGCTGCTTCAGCTAAGTGGAAACTAGTCAACTGTGCAACTTGCAGCTGTGAGGGAGAGCGGGAGGAAAAATGTAATGGAAGCAAGACAAAGGGCTGGTTGTGTGTGTGTGTGTGTGTGAGAGAGAGATATTTATGTGGTCATATATTCTGCTCTTCCCTCATTATTGAGTCTAGTAATAATGGTGGGGGGTTTTGGAGAAACCCATCACCATGATACTTAAATAGTTTTTGTTAAATAAATTATATTAATGACAATATTTCGTTTTTAAAAAGTTTGCAGACAGGTTGGAATGGAAGAAATGCATTTGTATAAAACTATTATTGTGCATTATAATTGCTCACATTAATCACATTGCAGAGGAGGAAAACATGAGTATATTTAGGAATATTCAAGTCGTCCATATTCATAAACGCAAAGGTTTTGCATTCCGTTCTTGTGGTAAAACTCACATTTACCTCACGCACTAGAGAAATCAATGAAAGTGCTTTGCAAAGACAGTAATACCAACTTGTGTGTTTGTGTGTTTTTGCTGGTTCATATCTTCAGTTGCTCTTGGGTCTCCATATCCCTCAACTCCCCACCCGTTTTAGCTCTGTGTTTCTAAGGCTTCACACCTTTTCTGTTTCTACCTGTTCACTGGATTCACCCTGCTTCCCCTGTTCTGCATTGGGGATGCCGCTCTCTTCATTTTCCCATGAATTATTCGAATGAGTAACATAGCCTTTTTGCTTAGTCCTGAATCCGAGGGCCCCTCGGGTGCTGCCGCTGCTTGGAACGCCCGCTGAAAGACATTAATCAGGCAGTATAATAGCTTTCATTAACTATCACCACGCGGCCGCATCTGTGTAGCATGTAGCTGTAATTGCAGCAATTTGTCCCCATCGTCTGGGGCTGTGCAGTCACATTGGTTTTTAATTGTAGGACAAACAACTTAAGCTTGTGTTGTCTGGCTGCTTGATCATAAAGACAAACACATTGGAGTTTGTGATCGATTGTGTGTCTGACGTGCCAAAAGACACCCTTCGTTTTTAAGAGGCTTTTTATTCTTAACAAATGTTGTTGTTGACAATCATGAAATTTTTATTGATTTTTGTACTCTTTTAGCTTTAATTAAACAGTATGATTGTTACACTGATTAAAATTTAAACAATATATATTACAGAATTATTTGGGTATTTGTTCAATAGTGTTTATTTTTCAAGTTTTCCAATTTTTTTTAACTCTTATTAAGGTTTTATTAAAAACATCAGTTATTAATACATTAGTGTCTATCATTTTGTTACATTTTGACTGATATATTGACCAACTGGTACACAGCAAAGTCTTCCTTATTACTGACTGGGGTGATCATTGTATCTCTCAGAAATTCTGTTTCCCATCTCCTACAATTTTAGAGACAATGCGCTCGTGACACTGGCTGTACATTTAGGAATATTTATTAATGCCTGAACAAAACATTTTTAATATTAAACTCGGTTTGCGTTTTCACTGTTCACTGTTTTATATGTATAGCTTGACACTTCTGGCTCTGTATGAATGTGTGTGTTGCAGTGATTATGGCTATGAACGGAGGACAGATGGAAGGTGTACTCCAGCTTTCTGGTTTCAGCCTTCTTCCATGTCCAGAAGCTGCACTACAGGCCACACTTTCCTCAACAGCACTGGGTAGGCTTTCACTCAGTATCACTGCATTTATTTATTGCAGGATTTTAGTGAGAAAATGAAGATATAGCTCATATTAAGCTAAGGCATGGTGAGTTCACATTATCATAAAGACACTTAAACAGACTGTCGGTGACATTTCTCCATTGACCACAGTGCAACATAAAACATTCAACACTGTGCAAGTCAAAGCAGAAACAATAGACAATAGACAAATATTGAATAAATAATTGTAATGGTAGTGTGAGTTACTTTATTGATCCCCGGAGGAAATGGCTTTTGTAATGGCTGCAAGACATGGAGACAAGAAGGTTTAAAAAATCTGTAGAAAAAAGAATAGATTTCAATATGAAAACACACTACACTGTAGAGTTGACCCACGGAATTCGTGGGCTCCAATAGCACCTGTGAATTGTGAAAAACTGCTTATTGTGAGATGGTAAAAAACAATACCACATCATGTTAATAGTGTAAACCCTAAATATTCACACAAATATGCTCCTGAAACACTTAAATTCCATTTGAAACTCAGGTTAATATATTACCCTTAAAGAAAATGTAAATGTGAACCTGGATCTGGTCTGTACGATTTACACTGAAATTCTGTCTCTGCAGTGTAAGAATGTAAAATATAATGTTACCCCTATATAGATTGTATTGTAATTCATGCAGGTGCGCTTTCTTTGGTGTGCTTTGTTATCTGTGGTATAAGTAGGTACGTACAGTAATAATTCAGTTAAATAACAGGGTAAAATAACAGGGCATTAAGAAGAACATAAAGGGAAACGCGAGAACACTCAGTGAAACTGTTAGGGTGCAGGAATGCTGGACTATATATCTGCCAGAGATACGTCACAGGGCAGCAACCAATATTTGGTTGCTTTTTGTTGTCTTGACAGTACTAAAAATGTATGCAGTGATATTTTAGATGTAAAATTTGCTGAATTTATGTTAATATTCATGTTACAAAACTAGTAAATAGTTTTTCTTAATAATGTAGCACTAAAATGCATGAATAGTTAGATGTTGCCACTGATAAAATGAGCAGGAAATTTGCTATAACTGCAAGCAATTATTCTTTGGTTCCACGAAAACATTTGTGACTTCACAGGGGAACACCATATACAAAAATGCTTGATATAAATACTATAGTAGCTCAGAGAACCCAGTAAAAATATTACATAATAAAAAGTAATATTGGCATAAGTAGTCAAACTGCACAAACTGGCGAAAATTGCACTTAAGATACTCCACATAATTAAATGATTTGAAGTTGAATGTTTCACATGCACCTTGCTCCTCTGCTATAGGTGACTTTGTATTTATGTGCATTTCTCTGTTTTTGTGTGTATAGGTATAGAAAAGTGGTGTCCAATAACTGTACCAGTGGTGTGGTGGACCTGTACACCGCACGTAGACTGCTGTGCCCCAGCCAGGCCCCTAAAGGCCTCCATCTGGTCACCAGCGAGGGCAAACTCACAGCCCTGCTGAGCAACAATGTCACCTTCCTCGTTTTCCTAGAACAGGTGATTTATTACCAGATACTAAATGAATACCTTATGCAAAATCCTAATGTGGCTAACAATGATAACATGATGATTCATTTGCACAATGCTAACTGGCTCCCCCATTTCATTTTCTCTCGCTACAGAGGACTAGCGTGACCTAAATTCTAATATGGTTTGAGAAGAGATTGCAAACATAGTATCCTCGTTTAGCATGATGCATTCGCTGGAATGCTAGGCATTGGCTTTTAATTGTTCGCATTTTCTTCTCTTATAACCCCACTAAGATGTCTTTATATTTGATAATTAGATATTTTAAGCCAAAACTCAAAGCTATGCACTTGTTGTAATGCACTGTTAAAAGGTTTCCCAGAATTCTCATCATAGTGGCACAAGAGAAGAATATAAATGTAAATAATTAAGCAATGTAGGCCTAGACAATATGACCAACAATGATATCATGATAGACATTACCTATAATTCTAACAGATTTGTAAATTGTTTTAATTATTGTTAATATGTTGAATCATCACAGCAAGTGGTATAGCCCAACCAACAACCAACAACCAACACTATATGTTGGAATGGGATAAAAAGGAAGAAATTATTCTCCTTTTACACTCAAGTGCCATCTGTCTATATAAATATATCGCTCTGGAAAAAATAAGAGACTACAGCAAGTCTTTTATAGCTGCAAATATTGAACTGAACAGTTGGTTTGTACATTGTTTGTACTAATTTCCAAATAAAAATATTGTTCTTTGACACATATTTTTAAAGGAAATACCAAACATCAGAATAAGAGAAATTACGCAGTGGTTACAGAGCTTGATTAATTTAAAGAAAACAAATCTCTTTGTTCACTCTTAAACTAAAGGGCAATATGTATCTTATTCACATTATTACCTTTGATGCATCTAGTCGTGTTTTTCCTTCCAACTGGTTTCATTGCAAGAGGAGAGTGTGGATTACAGCAGTGTTTTATACTTTTCCTCATGAAATAAGATGTGATTCAGGTGATCACTAATCAGTCCCTCATAAAGCAGAACGAGGAGCTTGTGTAGGAATTTAACAGACACTGGCATGGAATCTTTGTCAAACTCATAGCTATACAGATTTAAAAATAAATTGCAGCACTCTCTTATTTTTTTCCAGAGCTGGATATATTCCTGATGCAAGTACGCAGACAGATGGCACATGAGTGTCTCTGGGTGATTGTTTTCCTTTAAAAATATAAATAAAATGTTTGTCAAAAGGTTTTTCGGGAGGGCACTCTCGCTTCTTTTCTCCCAATCACCTCAAAATAGTAATGTATTAGAATGTAATTCTTTAATACTGTAGACACATATAAAATTAAGTTAAAAACAATACTTCAAATCATCCTATTGAATTGTAAAAATAGTCAGACATTTATAAAAATAGTCAGACATTTCAAGTCTGATGTTGTTGGATCCAGGAGTCAGGAAACCAAAGTAAATCATCCACTCTAATGGTGGTAGATTCGCTGGCAAATCTACTTTGGCTAATTTATTTGTGTTATCTTATATCATTTGCCTTTCAATATTATACTTTACACTCAGCTGAGGAGTTTAAACAGAAAAAAATGTTATCTGAGAAATAGATGGCTTAATTTAGGCCGACATATGTGATTCAGTAATGGGCTACTGTGAGTGTCAGACTAAACTGGGATGCATCTGTCAGCCGCGCTGGAGGGTAATGCAGTTTTACTTTCCCAGCCCTCCAGGTTCCAATACTTTTTCCTCTTTTCCTCATTTTGAGATTGTTTTATCGGCCCAAGCTACACTATACAGACAAAATTATATGGACACTCGACTGTTAAATTAACAGGGACTTTAATTATAATGCGTTCGATTATATAGACTTTAATATTAAGTTGGATCCCCTTTTGAAGCTATAACAGCTTCCACTATAACAGGCCTTTGGAGAGTTTCTGTGGGGATTTGTGCCCATTCATTCTGTAGAGCATTTATGAAGTCACACACTGATGATGGATGAGAATATCTGGCTCGCAATCTCCATTTCAGTTCATCCCAAAAGTTCTGAATGGGGTTGAGGTCAGGACTCTGTGTGGTCAATCAAATTCTTCCACACTGAACACATCCAACCTTTATAGAGATTGCTTTGTGCACTGGGACACAGTCTTGCTGGAATAGAAAAGGTTAGTCTCCAAACTAAGTCCACATAGTTGGATTCATGGCATTGTCTAAAATGTCTTGGTCTGTTGAACCTGTGAAATTAATTAGTGCCATTTCTGTTTTTCATTAGGGTGATGGGTCAAAGACGAGCATCACACTGGATTTTGGTGATGGTAATGCTATCACATACTCCAATGTGAGCTCCATCGAGGATGGGATCAAACACATCTACAAGAACGTAGGAATCTACCGAGTTTCCGCCACCGCTGAGAATGGCCTTGGGTCTGAGACAGCAGTGCTTTTCTTACATGTTACATGTGAGTCCTAATACATGCATTCTTACTTATGTGGCTCCATGCAAGTCAAAATCTACTAACATATACTCGATTTGTATACATCCACGAACTGGGCAGGTCAAAACTGACATAAAATTCAGTGTCATGTTATAGACCATATATAGGGAGTTGTTATAATGAAATATATATTAGGGCTGGGTACCTTAACACATTATTATCGCATTAATGCATTATTTAATTAACACAGACAATGTTAATGCAGGGTTTTTTTTATCATTTTATTTTGAAAGTATGTATGTTTGGGGTGCGAGCAGCATGCGTGCTTTAGGATTCGGCTGGTTTTCGCATCACAACTTTTGTCCATATAATATGTAATTACCTTTGTCAATATTATATGTCCAGTATTTTGTCCATTTAATGTTGACAGAAGTAATGGGACGTGTGACCCCCACGAAGACCAGGTGAGACCAAAATCGCTGCATGGACAAACGTCATAGAACCATTACATGAAAAAGGACTTTGATGACACTGCATTCAGATACATAGACTCTGAACCCCCGTTTATAACAGCTATAATGGTCAAACAATTGCTAAAATGGTATAATGATCAAAACATTGAATTTTATATTTATCAGTGCATCAGTGACAAATTTGATCCGTGTGATTTTGCAGGCCTGAAGTCACTTACTTACTAGATTTACAAAATCTGAAAGGTAACAACGTAGTCTTTAATGGCCTGACCTGGACATGCAGCTCTTGGAAACTGTTGAACTTTTATATTGTTCAAATTTCTTGCAATCCCATTTACAAAAAGATTTAGTTAAAAGGTTTTACCTTAATTGTTTGGGCAGCTATCGTCTGAACATGTTTTTTTCAAAGAAAAGGCAAGGCCAAATAAAGGAATCTGACTTACGTCAGTGTCCTTCAAACTTTTCCATCAGGGCCTTTTTTAGCCAAACACAGGCTTTTTTTTTCTCAATGCCCCAACTCTGATACGAAGATCATGCTCGGAAATCAATGGGAACATTAATAGGATGCCCCCCCACCTCTCTCTCTCTCACCCCTGACTGAGCTGACCATCCCTGGTGTGTTTGAGGCAGACAGATGCCACGGTAGTGAGTTATTGATCAGGGAGAGTTCCATCCTCCAATCTGTCAATCCTGCCGTGCCCGGGAACACAGAAACAGAGTGAAAGAAATGGCTGCCTCCGAAGCGCAGAAGATGAAAAATCATCCACAGATGGCAGAAGCTTCCCTGAGAGGAATAGCAGTGAATCTAGTGAAGATGGCTTTTTTTTCTTCTTTTTTTTCCTTTTCACTGGGGCTGTTTAGTTTTGAATTTCAGGGACCGACTTGCCTTGTAAACTACCCTCCACACCCCTCCCTCCTTTTTCTTCACTCGTGTTTTCTATCTCTGGCTTTATTTTCTCAGCTTCAAGCCTTGTTTTTTTTTTCTTTTTCCTCTCCCCTCACACTAGGTCAGCTGGAGTATATCCATCTCTCTGCTCCCTTTGTGGCGGTGAAAAATAAGGAAGTCAACTTGACAGCGATTCTGTGGCCAAGCCAAGTGGGAACAGTCACCTACATCTGGTGGATTGGGAACAACTCAGAGGTACTGCGTTCTCTCCCAGCCTTCATGCATCACACACCATGGCTTTTTATGACTGATGGTAGGGACCGGGGAAGGAGAAGCAAATGCTATATACACACATTTCTACCGAAACGTGACTCTATATCTTCAGTGCCAGTCAAAAGTCTCTCCTACTCATAGGTGGCTTTCTTATCGCAATAAACCACTCAAGATCATTCATGTGATGTAAAGCAACTACTAAGTATAATATATATATTAATTCTTCAGTAAATAATTACATTTATTATTCAAAATAATCAAAATGATCAGTTCCTTTGCCAACAATGTAGTTTACTAACAGGAACTGTCAATCAACAAAGGTCAAAGATTAAATAGCACAGAATTTCTTACACACTTCCCACTTTAGGTGTTTATATTGAAAATTTTACTGCAACATTCAACATGACTCAACTAAGTGGATTTTTGAACTGGATATATGCATTTATACTTATGGTGTGAAATGTGAAAAGACCCTTTGACATTTTCCCACCAATAAAAGGCTGCCAATGTGATAGCAAAAGAAATATACCTCATGCATGAAGATCCCTGTGTCTTATAATAGAGAAATAGCAGGATAGGGAATGTCTATACTTTCATTTTACAAGTGGTGAGGGAATTATTCAACAAACACCCAGGTAGTGTTCGTTTTTTCCTTGTTTATTTGCTCCTGACAAGAACCTAAACTCATCATTAATTAGCAATTACATCTCCTATTTTCTATGTCAGTACCCTTACTATAAAATTATATGAGAAACTGTCCTGATAAATAAAAAGATTAGATCTACTTGACCAGGAAGACGTGGCTCAAACACATGAACAAAGGGAAATATTACACAAATTAAGTTGAAACTGGGTCTACACCGTAAATACAGTTATGCATGGTAAAAATTATACAAAACATTATACAAAAGTTCTAAGTGAGAGCTTCTTGTTTGATGTGATGTTTGGCTCCCGCTATTATGCTTACCGGTGCACAGGGAAAATGTTGTGTTTCTATTGGTTTTGGGAGTTTTGTGTAAAGTATTTAGTGCTCCTTTGTGTGGACGTCAAGTCTGTCAAGTTGGTGATACAGTCAGTGCTGCCTGGTTTTTATAAGCTCGTCTCCTTAGTTATCATTTTGAATTTCGCTTTGCCCTTTCGTGCCTATTTCCGTTATTGTAATTAAAAGTATTAAAAAATGGTCTGCCTGCGTCTGCCCCTATTGCCAATAGATAGAGATTTGTGACATTTGGGGGATTTCAAACATGGCTTAATTAAATAATTCATATGTATTATTGTCATGCTCATTTTATCGGGAACAAATTTGAAAGTAATTGTACATTTCTATTATCATAGCAATAATTGTTTCCAAACAATTATTGTTTGTGTATATTGAGGAATTCAACTTAAACCATTTTTGGAAGTCAAGCTTGCTTTAGTGAATGATCTCATTCATTGATTGCAGTCTGCTGCGATCTAATATAATATCAGCATTGCATGGCATACAATTTAAAAGTGTGAAAGTCTGTACAGTCATCCATACGCTCCTGACCGTTAAGTTTAAAAGTGGGGATGTCTATATAGTCATTATACAGTTGGACTTGTTTGTGGGTGTATGTGCTGTCCCCTCAGAGTCATACCAAATAAACAAATGTAGCTGTTTTGTCACTAACCAGGCTGACAAGCGATTCTCAGGGGATGCAGCCTTTTCTCTATTTCCTGCCAATCTCTATCTGTGTCTTTCTCTCGCCCATGCTTACATAACCCCAGCCGGTAATCACATTGGAGGGAAGTGTGGCATTCACGTTCCCACGGGAGGGAATAAACATCGTCACCGTGCAGGTGGCAGCTGGGAATTCTATCCTGCAAGACAGGAAAACCATCGCCGTCCATGGTAAGTGGCTCTTTGCTGACAGCTAGCTAACATGGGAATTCTTCTGTCAGTATTGTCCTTTTGCACTTACCTCTCTCTCTCTCTCTCTCTCTCTCTCTCTCTCTCTCTACCTCTCACCCGTGGAAATAAACACATACCTCAGTCTATAGGACTGAAAGAGAATACACCTCCAACAAAGCTGTCTTGATGTTTCACAGTGTTTGCTTGCTTAGGGCTGAGTTGGGATGTAGACAAGGAATATTAATCTGTGGATTTTTGTTTAGAAAATAAAATATACAAAACATCTGACACAGATGTAGAACTTAAATACAAAAACACACACTCATAAGAACCAATCAAAAACCCCTAATCATTAAAACTAAATACACAACAGGTGAACACAGTGATGTCTGACACAGAAATACATACTCAAATGTCAAAATAAAAGTCCTAAATAAAACCTCTGCCACAACAGGGAGAACGTGTGGGCAATATTCCTCTATATTTGCATAGTGTAATTTTTTATTATACTGTTATACTAAATCATTTGTATTCTGTGATTTGTGTTGCATCTACTGTTTGTCGATCATTCTGTCCACTTTGATGGACATTTTTACCCCTTGTGCGACTAATAAAGGGTTATCTCACAATTCAGGCTGTAAGACACCTGCTATTTTTTTTGCCATGTGGGATAGTTTTGTCCATTTTTATAGATATAAATGTATATCGTACAGTTTCAAAATCTTAAAGGCCTAGTCATAATACCAGTTGTCATGTTATTTTCACCAAGGAATTATATTCATTCCAATGGAAAAATCCATATTGAGGGATTTCATGTTGAGCTTGGTAAATTTTGACATGAATTTGCGTTCTTGACTTGTAGCACGGCTGCTTTGGCTATGTTGTTCTTTGAGGCAACAGTATTTCATGTAGCTGCGATACAAGTCCAAAAATGACTTTGGAGGAAACACTTTTACATTTTTGTTTACGGCATTTAGCAGACGCCTTTATCCAAAGTGACATACATCAGTGCTTAAATGGCATCTGTTCTTCATACCTGTAAATCTATAATTAAATCAATATTAGCTATACAACCAAGTTACTGCTAGCTATGTTATACACATTAACAAAATCTAAAAGAAAGAAAAAAGTCAGAGGGTAATACACAAGTAAGGAAAACAGTTATGAGTGTAAGGTATTTTTAAAAAGCAAGAGGACTTGGTAGTAAATAAATTTAGCTAATGAGTAAGCACGAACCTCCTAACATTTCTTCCTCACTGGTTATAACTGAGCTTGTGAAATAGAGGGAGTGTGTTTAACAGTCTCTGACGAGACCTTTTCATGTTTATTTGAGTGGTAAAATGTGTCGCTTACCGTTACGTCTGATTGCAACTGTCCACAATTCACCAACCATGCTAAGTATCTAAATTTTAGCACAATACTCAATACACATTCATGGAAAAACTAGAAGATAATTTTCCCCCTTTTTTCTGTTCCCTGTTTGTTCATTTTGTGGGTGTGTTTTCTGAACTATTGCATTGTGAGCTGTGTAAAAAAAAGAAACGCCTCTATATGTGTTGTTTGTCTTGTAGTGTTTGTAGAGCACACACTCTGCTCTAAACATCACTATTTTAATTGTAAAAAAAATATGAGTGTTGGGTAGTTTAACATTTCCAAGGGAATAATAAATTATTCATATGGTTATATATTTTTTTTCTCCAAACATTCTTTCGTTTGGAATTTTGAATCAAGTGTGGTCAATAGTGTAAAACATTAGTGATGTGCACATTTTACACAGACAGACTCCCACACATTACAAAAGCAATAACCAAAAACAAATATGCAATCTATTGGGGTTTTTTTTCCATGGATGTATATAGTAGGCAATCACTGTTTGTAACTTGATGCTTTAGGCAAGCAATCCACACAGTGCTACATGAAGAGGTGTTCACTTCCACAACCTATTACCTACTTTGGCCATGTAGGTTCAGTTCAAATCTATAGAGGAGAATTTTAGGCAACTTTAGCCATGTCTAGGCTAATCATCTACATTTGGGATGTAAATGTGTTTTGTTATCTGTGTTGTTGTTTTTTTTTAATGAATGCGATTACAATGTATATTTTATTCTATTATTAAATTGTTCTAAGTCATTCATTATTTTATCCATTATTTGCAGAATATTTCAAATCCCATCTTTTAGCCTTCTCCTCCAATCTGGATGATCACAACCCTGATGTGGCGGAGTGGAGGCTGGACGTTAGCAGAGTCATCAAAAACTCCGTGGTCCAAGTGAGTGAATTCCCAATGTGTTTAATACTGCTAAAAACAAGCAAAATCATCCAATCAAGAGATAATTGCATGAAATGAGTTAAATGTGAAAAAGAGCAATAAGTGGAATACATTCTGGGATTATTCTTACAGCTTTTTCAGACTGGAAAATATTAGATATGTTGACTGGATTTGAAACGATTTCACTTTTCGGGTGTCGTTTGTTGGCAGTTTGTTGGAATGTGACCAACAGTTCAAGCTGTACCAAATATCTTTTCTTGTCATTGATTAAGTGTCATCATACAAGATCAGATTTTGCTCTAACCTGAATCACTACAAGCTGGAAAATCCTATAGATCCAAAAAGTGGGCTGCTGGTTTATTTTCCAGTTCAAGACTACACTAAATCATATTTAAAGCTCTTGCCTGACCCTGAGTCCATCACAAATGAGAAATGAACGCATCATGTTCTCCTAGGAACATGTTTCAGTCATTTAATACTTCTTGTGTGACTATAGCAGCCAAAGGAAGGACCGAGCTGCTACAGAGGAGAGGTTTATGATGCCATGTGACTGATGAGGGGAACCTATACACCTGAAGTCCATTTCAGATTGAGTTCTTGAATTTTCTGCCCAGTGAGTTCACGGACAAACATTCTGACCAACAAGGACGGGTCATGGACAGAAGGATAATATGATGAATCAACCAATGTTTGCAAAATAGCTTCACATGAACTTTTCTGGACATGGTGAGGAGCTGGATCTTGTGAATGTGTTTGATTATGGACGCTGGAATATTTTTGCAAATTGAAAAAAAAAGAATAAATAGTTTAGATGTGATTATGAAATCATCAGGCTAGGCCTCATAGATTAAACAGCACAGACTAGACATCACAAACCATGGTTTAGAAACTGAACATCACAACATAGACATCACAAACCAGGCATCAAAGGCTAAACATCACATCCTAGCCATCACAAACCTGGCATCAAAACTGAACATCACAACATAGAAATGAAAAAACAGGCATCACAAATTGAACATCACAACCTAGACATCACAAAACAGGCATCACAGGCTACATTTCTTAATCTAGACTTTGGAAACTAGGCACATCATGCTAGACATCAAAAAAGGACATCAAAGGCATACATGAGGAAGATTAAGCCTAGTCCTAGATTAAAAATGTAATGTTTAGTTTAGTCCAGGACAGGATGAGAAAGGAACAGGACTTTTAAGAGACCACTTCTGTATATCCTGTATCATACATTTATAACATATGTACCATGTTCACACTCTTTATACAAATCCAGTGGATTAAAACATCATCTATACATTTATCTGATGTCAGGTAACTAAATCCATCAGCTTACTGTTTTCAAACAGAAACTAATCCTCTTCCGGGTGTTGCCCCAGTGATCGGAAAGTCATGGCTTCCAATCTTAGTGCTACCAATTGCTCTGATGAGGTATCATTTAGAAACGCACTGTCCCCACATACTGATCCCCAGACGCCATTATCAGCAGCCCACTGCCTCACTTAGGTGAATGGGTTAAATGCAGAGGACTCAAGTAATTTCCTCCAGGACCAATAAAGTATTGAAAATGAATCAAATATTTTCCTGCTGTGTTTAGCTGAAACCTGCATCTATTAGCTGCCTTCCCTCTTGAGTAGTACTCCAACCAATTAGGGACCTTTGAAAAAGTTCCTTAGTCAGAGCAGGTGCTCTCAGACTTCTTAGGAGCGTAGATCTGCAATGCCAGGGTTGGTGACTACTGCCATTAGCTTTTTTCTGCCTATCAAAATGATTTCTGGGTTAAATGTACATTTGAAACTCTTTTTTAAATGTAGAATATAAAACAACATTTCAATTATCTGCTATGGTTCTTAGTGGTGTTATTCTCAGGAAATTCTTGCAAGACAGTTCCTTGGGTTTGCACAGAATGCAAGAAAAAAATTATATTTCTATCGGCCTGAAATGAGATGCACCAAACGATGACGAACTGGCTTCTTGATTCCAGCCAGTGTTCATTAGCTGGACGAGACAATGTGAACTATGACAGAGTTTTTGATATGTCGTTTTGTTAGCCTACAATAGCCTGAACCAGCAGAGCATGGATCCAAGATCTTACACCAGCCGTAATTGATAGGATCTTCACTCAGGCACAAACTTGAATGCCTCCCAGGCCAACCAGCATATTTTCCCGAGCTGAGTTACATAAGCTCTCTCCTGCGAGCTGTCAATTCCATTTCCGAAATGTCATCGCACTGAAATCCAGGAACTATTAATATGCATATTTACATACTCTGAGAGTATGGAGCCAGAAAAGCTCTTAAATTCAAACCCACAGTAGTCATGTCAGCCATATGTGTGCCACGCTCTACTGGCTGGAGTCATAATGTGGCTAATGAGTTTTCAGCAGACCACATGCGGCCGTACAGAAGGTCGGTAGCTATGCTGTGACCTTGTGATTTGACCTGAACCTAATGTCTACATTCTGGCTTAATTGCTTCACTGCATCTATTATATCACTGAAACAATAGCAGTACCATGTAAGGGAGTGATAGCAATCTCTTGCATAAATCATGGCTTTCTATGCTTCTCACAGAGTATCTTCATATTTAACTATACAAACATGTACCAGAGTCTAAGAGCACTAGTGCTATTATTCTATTCGCCATTCTTTTCTAATTTAATAGACAATGTTTCAGTAAAAATGATGTGATTTGCATAACAGTTGAAGGGAAATGTAGAATCTGTATTTCCCAAAAAAAGTCTTAGTAGATCAGATCTACCTGCGTTTTTTATTCACTCCTCTTAAAATGGTCTATGATGACCTTTAAATCATGCATTATACACTATATGGACAAAAGTATTGGGACACACCTGTTAATGATTGAATTCATGTAGCCCCTTACTTCTAGTAAATGTCAGTCTTTGGAACATCTTGTGGAAGGACCGCCAAGAAGAGTGGAAGCTGTTATAGCTACAAAGGGTTGACAAATTCCTTATCCAAATCAATGTATTGAATGCAATGTCATGTCTGTGTTGTTGTAATGGTCAGTTTCTGTCAGTATAGTGTATTTCAATGTACAGTATGTTCTCCTCATTTATCACATATCTTAGGTAAAAATGTAGAAATCCTGATATAGTGTTGTTTTTTTTCCAAGTTTTTAAATGAAATGTCAGATTTGCTGTGTGATCTGAGGATGTATAGGAAGTAGGAGAGCAGTACATCCCACAGACCTCCAAATAGAGCAAAAAAAGCATTAACGGTACCCTCTTCTTTGCAAACCTGATGGGTGCAAATAAGAACTTCTGATCCTACTTTGATACAACAGTTTGCTTATCATCTCATCCTCATCTCTGAATTGGTAATTACAGAACAGATTACTTCAGTTTTAAACGAGCCTGGGGCACATTCACAGCCATTGTGAAAAAGAAAAAAACTCAGTACATTTGACTGCACACATTAATTATATTCTGCATAATGCGCAACAGTTTTTTTCTGTTTATTTAAAGCAGGGAGCTGCTCAGTGCTGTGAGTTACAGAGATTTTCTTCTGCTTTACGTTATGCTAAACAGCATACACAGCCTCTTTTGGCTTATTGATATAGGATATCACCAGGAATATACTAGACATTAATTAAACCGAATAAGTCCAGATAGACCAGGTTTATTAACTTGTATTACGTGATATCACCCAGATAGAACAGGTTCATTACCTGATTTTAACTGATATTTGCTGATATCAGCCAAAAAAACAGGTTTATTAGCTGATATCACTCAGATATGTTTATTGTTTGATGTTATCTGATATCACCCAATCACAGCAGGTTTATTGAGTGATATTATCTGGTATTAACTGATATCACTCAGCTAGAACAGGTTTATTAACAGATATTAACTGATGTCATATAAATAATGTATTTTTGCATTATATACAAAATGTCTCACATCTGCTATATTTACCATCATTTTTATGTGATTTGATATTTGTTACTTCTATTACTGAAGTTTCCTGTGTTATCTTATTATATTTGTTACTTTGAATCATCTGTTTCAAATGAACTGGGTTCATCATTTTTTTCTGAGCTAATGTCTGACCTCCTGCTTTAAGACCTGCGTGCTGTAACTGAAATTAACTGCTGCTGTTTTATAGAAAACACTGATTCCAAACTTTTAAACACTTAATTCCGAACTTGTGTATTAAAAAAATAAAGACATACCGCCCTGACCAAAGAAACATCAAAAACATCATTTATTCTCTGTGAAGAAAACATTTTGAAGGTCTTTGGCTTTTTCTCAAAGCGAGAGCATGGCTATGTGCATTGAGGACCAGAGGCTTTTGAGAGTGAATTCAATGGTAAGCCGTGACCGCTTGTGTGGGTAAAAATGCATTCAGGTCCTTATACATCTTTGGAACTTCTATAGATGTGGTGCAGTCGATGATACTTCAGCTATACATCTGTAAACTCATTTTATGCTTGTCTGTAGGCCACTGGAGTGAGTCCGGAGCAGCTATTGGTCACCGTGTTGCCAGGACTGCCCACAGCTGCTGAGTTCTTCCTGCTACCAGATAAAGAACTCACAGAGGGTAAACCAGAGAAAACGGCTACACATTTAGACCAGGTACTCACCACACCCCCATTTTCTTCTACCCCTAGAGCTTTACAATAGAATTGGACTAGATGCATTGTCACATTTGGGTCCATATGCTTAACGAATAGTGAATCAGTTATGGAGTTCTAAGGGTAGGGGGATTCCTAATATTCATAATAGTGTGATACATACAGTGCTTTAAGTTTATTCATTCATTCATTTATCCCAGGGACTCACCCTAGGCACACACACCGTTCACTCACACAGTCGCACACTCACCTACGGTCAATTTGAAATCCCCAATTCACCTAGCACGCCACCATGAGGAAAACATACGCAAGACCAGGACCAGGAGTCAAACCCTCAACCCTGGAGGTGTGAGGTGCAGTGCTACCCCGTATAATAAGTTTGGACCATCATAATGTTTTTTTTTCTTTTCACATATTTACCTGGACCCGTCCAGGGGGACTCCCTGCCTAGCACTGGGTATCTGTGACTCTAGTGTGGATTAAGGGTTTACAGAAAATGAATGAATGAATGAAACATTTTCTTGGAGTTCATTCATAGGCCTGTACTGGTAACAGAATGCTCTTATTAGTGTAACCATATAATATTTATTATTATTATTATTATTATTATTATTATTATTATTATTATTATTATTATTATTATTATTATTATTATTATTAAGATAATAGCACCCATTTTATCTTTCTGTGGATAATTTTGCTATGGTCCCTTATTCAGGAGCAAACACAGGGGTTCAGGAAAAAAAGTTGTAACTGCAATACCATCACCTTTCATTTGTCCTGAAAATTGAATGAGCCTTTTAAGAATGAACAAATTACGCATTACGCAATCTCTATTATTCGATGCAGTGATGTATGTGGCTGTTTATCCTGATGCATTTCATCCAAGGCCATTTAATCTGAAATCTTTTCAACTGTCCATTTGTATGAGAGTATAGATTTGAAATTTTCTTTACAGAGACACTTTGTCTGATGTTTGAAACCTAATACTGAGTGAACACTTTTAACCCGTAGAGTTCAACAGTTTTTTGGTTTGTTTAACTACAATTTGCATTTACCATATTAAAAAAAAATGATGGATTTACACACAAATATGCTGTTAAAAGTGTTAGTTCAGTGCACACCACTGAGTAAATGGTGACTACTCATCTCTGACTGGGACCTGAGATGATTAGAGTTAGAAAGAGTTTCAGTCTTTCTCCAGCAGGTGTCAATGTTGAGCCATGAAGCTTTTAGCAAAAGCCATTATGGTAGCAGACACACACATGCGCGCACACACACACTCACACACATACACGCACATGCACCTATACACACACACAAGCAAGCTTGCCATAAATAATTAGCCAACATATCAGCTTGGTTATGTAAGTAAACAAAGTCATGGCTTAAAGGGAACAAAGCATTACTATTAAAGGCAGTCAGAATGGATGTGAATCCACAAAATTCACTTTGGCATCAGTGAAATCATGAATTAGGTGGTTAATATGTTTGAAAACAGAGGGCATTTTTGTGGCCACTTTTGTTGTTATTGCAGTCCAAAGGTTTAATCCCCCCACCACCCAAAATATGCTTCTGTGAGGATGGCAGCATGATGGAATATAACATAACGTACTCTAATATTAAAAATCAGAAGCACCTCTGAGGGTGTTGTAGTGCTCTCTGGAGTGTGTGTGACCATCAGTAATCTGAACCCCGACAAGTCCACAAACACTAAATAATGGATGACATTAAACTTTAGAGATGTTTACTGAGCCCGCTAGGGATTAACGATGATGCCGAAGATAATAGATTTTTGAAACAACGGTTTGCTCTTTTGGTCTGCTATGATTTATTGGTGAGCAATATGATGAAATACACTGTATGGACAAAAGTATTGGGACACCTGTTGTTCCAGGTTTGAGCTAGGCCCCTTAATTCCAGAGACAGGCAGTCTTAATGCTTCAGTATACCCAGACATTTTGGAAAACATCATGCAACCAACTATGTGGTATCGGTTTGGGGAAGAACCTTTTCTATTCCAGCGTGAGTGTGCCCCAATACAGAAAGCAAGCTCCATAAAGACATGGTCGTATGAGCTCAGTGTGACAGAACTTGACCCACAACCCCAGTCCTGACCTCAACCCCATCCTGCACCTTGGGGATGAACTTGAACGGAGATTGTGAGCCAGACTTTTTCATCCAACATCAGTGACTGCCCTCATAAATGCTCTATAGAATGAATGGACACAAATTCCTAAAGAAACTCCAAATTTCATTTTGTCCTCATTCCTCAGCATAATGAACTCTTGCTTTAAGTTTTTAGTCACTATTTGGCCACCAAATTTGCCTTTTTGTGAATAGCTAGTCCTTGATCCGCACAAAAGGGAATGGTCCCTCCCGTAACTCAGAGGATATAAATCTTCATTCAAAGCTGCCATGTTGGAGGGATGATATGTGGATAACCTTATTAATATTTCTAATAGATTTACTGACCCTCATGCCCGGCATGAAAAAAAAAAGTAATTATTCAAGTAACAGTCTGATTTGAAATAGGTAAGACACATAAAGTGCAGGAAGAGAATGGATAGAGGGAGGGAGAGAGTGAAAGAGGGAGAGAGTTATGAAATGAGTTACATTAAAATTCAGTCAGTAAATGAAGCAGAGACAATTAATGATACCTGGAACAGAAATAAAAAATGAACCGCATGTAAAGGCATCAGTGGAAACTCACATGGACTGTATGTCCTTTCAACTTGTGACCTTTGAATAAAGGTTAAAACAGATTGCAGGGTTTCAGCCTTCATTAATAGGTATTGTAATAAAACAAAATCCGGGATTGAAAAAGATGGTTCTTTTCTGGATGACACCACATTCCGCAGTCAGGGTTTCAGCATGGGCAGCCACCTGATCAACAGCTGTGTGTGTGTGTGTGTGTGTGTGTGTGCTTTCTTGGGTGTGTGCGTGAGACACAGAGATATCAGACCAAAATGAGTTCCCTCCCATCTCGTATATCTTTATTTCAGACTCAAGGTAATGTAGTTGATATATGTCGAAAGTCACTGCCATGTCTGTTGAGACACAAATGGGACGCCAAATATAGCCAGTCTGCACCATAAAGCTGCCATATATCAAAAATCAAACTCATACGCAGCATTAATTCACAGCATCAATCCTACCATTTTTCATGTCGACTAAGGGTGCAATAAAGGTGTAGCATCAAGGTAGCTTCAAGGTGATGATGGTGTTAGTAAATAGAGGGCGTGTTTCAATGAACACCATCCTTGAGAATGTGTTCTACACACCTATTAGAGTTTATTTCCCATAAGCAATGAAAGGTGGAATGTCGGGACATTTAAGTCACTACTCTCCCACTCACATCCATAGACATTACATACACACCGTGAACACACAGATGCAGTAAGAATTATTACTCAGTAGTTTTACTATATGCACTGATATACACATGCAGGCTTGTATGCATTACTAATAGTTTTTTCACGCAACAAGCAAACTCATACAGGCAAAATACGCAACTATGCATGCTAAAATAAGGGGCAGCTGGTGGTTAGTTAGTTGCCCCAGTGATCAGAAGGCTGTGGGTTAGACTCCCACAATGTCACCACTGATCTACCCTTGGTATAAAAACAGACTTCTCAAAAACCATTCCTACATCATAGAAATTTCATATCACCTGAAGTCATTGGCCAGTTAGGCATTCATTTGTTTACTATATTTGTGACAAATGACCTTGTTTTCACTTTAAGTTGGACTACTGTCATTTTCTATATGCTAAAGTTACCAGTGACATCTGTAGCTTTTAGTTTGAAACCAACATCACTGAACACAGAGAAAAATAGCATCTAACAGGTTTCTGGGCAAATGGATGAACTACCTACTGTTATTTGAATTTTTTTTTTCTTGAAATAAAAAATGCTTTCACCTCACTGCTACTTCTCAGCCATCATAATCAACGGAATACAATGTATCTTCCTATCTCCAGCTTTTAGAGTTGGTTCTGGGGGCCCTGAACCAGAACCAGGTCCAGTTCACATTAAGACCAGGAGTTCAAATCACAGTCTATGCTGCACACTTATCAGCAGGTAAGGTGAACTTCTCTACTTCTCTCAGCACAGGATTACATAATACAAACTTGTACATCTACTCAGGAAAGATGCATGAAAATGCAAGTGTAATTTAATATTGCAGTTGACCTGCTTTTTAACTAAAGCTCATGTTCTGTGACTATGTTTACTTATGTCTTATCATGTGTCCCCACACAGCACCGCTAGTGGACACTAGTGAGAACCACATCAGCGCAGCAATGCGCATGCTCCTTTCGGTGGTGGTGGTGGGTTTAGCCGTGTTTCTCATCTATAAATTCAAAAGGTAATGTGCCCAAACCTGAACCTGGGTCAGCTCCCAGTGTGCCTCCACTTAGCCTGGTTAATTATGAATTGAGCCTTGAGCCGCAATACCAAACTAGTGGGATAAACTGCAAACGTCTGCTAGAAAGCTCCAGCTGTCTTATGTAATACTTCAGAGCTTCTGTTTGTTGGATCAAACGCTCCATAAATTCTGAATCTACTCAAAGAAATGGCAGCATACAAATTGCAATTAATGTGAAATATTTGTCATTTTATTTCAAACACTGCTATTATAATGTGTGTATATTTTTTGTTTTGACAAATTGCTTTTTGTTATAATAGTTTAGTAAACAAATTGCATTAAACTTTACAGTAAGACTGTCCTTTTAAATGGTTTGTAAATTATTTATAATCAGGTTGTTAACTAGGTTGTAGACAGTTTATAACTCATTAATAACCAGTTAGAAACATGTTATAACAGCCGTAATACACTATGATCTCGGATCTTGCTAGTTCTTGAGGTCAATTTGTCTCTTTCTAATACGGAATATAACTTCATCAGGTCATTGTTAACTTGCTACTACCAATTAAACACCAGATCTTGCCAAATAGAGAGTCTGCATCAATGTATGACTGCTGTTATAACCATTTATTTATGATTTCTAAACTGTCCACAGCCTAATTAACTACCTGATTATAAATCATTTATAAACCACTTATACGGGTAGTCGTATTGTAAAGTGGAACCACAAATAAAACAAACAAATGCTTTTTATGTTTCATTTTCTATAAATTTAATGTTCACAGCATTATTGATTTAATTAAATTCGTATTTGAATGTTTAAAAAACGTAAAACATTTGCCAAATGAATGTAATTTCAAAAATTGCAGGCTCCTCATTTATTTAATCCTTTATGATTTAAACTTAGTAGACATGAGATCAGTGGGTTTAAATGTAGCGGGGGTGTGCGATGGAAGAACTTCAGCACTTTATCCTTTCTGTTGTTAAAAGAGAGTTAGGATCATAATCCCTGGACCCTGTTGTACTTCTGAACACTCTGACCTCTTCCATCATGAGATAAAAGGCTAAACTCTTCTGAGATCACAAGGGGTGTTCGCAATTTGGACAATGCAATTTCCCCAGACGGTCAAGACAGACTGACCCTCTCGTCAGTTAAATATGACAGCCGTGGAGAATCTGTCAAAGTGCTGAGTGATATTTCTCACACGGCGCCTCCTGGAAGGCATTCGGATTCCTTTTGTCTTAGTTGCTCGCAGCGAATTGAAAATGTCAGTCAGTGCTGCAGACATTATCAATATTTAGCCCTTTGGGCCTCACAAGTTGACCTTTATGAAATGTTAAATTATTGCAGCAGCACCCCTGCTCGGATGGGAGAGAAAAGAGCAGGAGGGTTCAACGATAAGACAAGATCTCGACGGCCGAGGCAGAAAGCAAAAGACAAAAGGGGAGACAGTGTGGTCTAAACACATAACAAAGAATTGGCCTGACAGCAAACCCCAACTGTGGTAAAAAAGCACTGACAGCGCTGAAACTTTTTTAGTGTATCCTAAAACGTATTGTGTTCATCGTTCTGTGATTAGAATAAGTATTTTAAAAGTGAGGTGAAACCCTAGGCAGTATGTAACCGACAACTCATCTATGACACTTATTATCCTCATTAATGATCAGTAATCAGACCAACCTTGGGGGAATACTCCAGCATCTCTTTCTGGATATCTTTGTAAGTTGCAAAGCCATTTTTATGCAGAACCAATAAAAAAAACAAAATGCAGAAACACCATTCAAGGGGTTCATAGGCATCAAAACAAGATCATGAAAAATCTGTCCAAGCATTTGACTGGTACTATATGTGAAGTGTGTAATAAGGTTTGTCCTCTCTGCTCATAGTTTTGTGTGGGTGCCAGACTTTGTCCTTCCCGCTGTATCTCATTGTAACTCTTTCCTCAAGGAAGATCCCAGGCCTCCACCTCTATGCGGCGATGCAGGACGAAAAAGAGCAAGAAATGATCCGGAGTCCAGTGAGCCCGACGGAGAGCACCCCCAGCTGCAGCTCTCAGCGAGAGCTTCTCAGCTCACCGGAGCCTCTGGACACTGAGGTCAACACACAGCCGATCGGTATGTATGCACACCTGTAGTGTCCGAAGCAGTCAGAGTGAATCAAAGCTAAAGCTTTAGCTGAACAGTCATGAACAGTCCCTCATTAGTCACTCAATAGTATGATTGCATCAGTTGTATTATTATTGTTATTGTTATTATTAGGGGTCCAAGCACGCAGTGCGGGGAACTCTATTGTTTTTTTGAGGATTTTTATTATTATTTTTCTGCCTCAAAACCCGTTGGGGAGCAAAAACCGCAAGGCGCACGGCTTTGCAATTTGGTATGTACATGCGGTACCCTAACCGCTACTCAGGCCCCAAGAGCCACGCCATGGCGCCCATAGGTGGCGCTATAACAAGCACTTTTACGTTGAGTCTCACCAAATGTGAACCGTATGTCTGATTTTGAAAATTCTTTTTGACTATTAATCCATGGGGTCAGAAGAATCAAATGAGACCCCGCCCATTCATTTCCGCCCTAGGAGATTTTTTGCTAATTTGCATAATATGGAAAACAAACTTTTGTGACCTAGTCCCTGGATTTTCGACACATCTGCACAACTGTGGTCTCGTTATTATTATTAATTTTATTTTTATTTATTTATTTATTTATTTATTTTTCAATCCACCCACTTTTTGGCACCGCCTCTAGTCAGAAACTGTATTGAATTTTCGCATATTCCAATGTCAAAACATCCCTTAATATTTGTTATGTTGTGCTTGTACACAGCTAACCGTTGTATGCACACCTGTTACATATGTCGCAGTCAAAGGGCCTCAAGGTTGAATCTTTAGCTAAAAACCCTCACTAAGGCTTTTTTTACTAATGAACTTAATAGATAGTGGCTAGTGCTAAAAGCAGCATATATCCATGCCAACCAGATGCGACCTAAGCAAATGTGAAGTGTAAAGTGTCCATTTGTCACAATTTGAACAGCCCAAAATAGTTATCTGTGTTTAGCCCATCTAAGTGAAGCACTTGGCAGCTCAATAGTACCTTAGTAGTGCCCCATAGCAGTGCTGGGATTTGAATCCACACCCTTCTGATCACTGTGGCAGATCCCTAACCACCAGACTGTTATACTAGTGAGCTGAGCTGCTTAATTTCAGCCACTGTTAGAAGCCACTATGTTAAGTTTCTTTTTGAACTTCAAACAGTGGGGACTGAATCTATGCAAATCATGTTGCTTATAAATGAATAAACATTTATTTTACTGAAAACCCTGGAACACAGAAAAGAAAGAAGACATACCACACAGTGTTTGCATCTTGCTACAAATGCGTAAGAGTTAATGCAGTGTTGCTAAGTG
Source organism: Rhabdalestes septentrionalis (assembly GCA_037832545.1). Classification (NCBI taxonomy): domain Eukaryota; kingdom Metazoa; phylum Chordata; class Actinopteri; order Characiformes; family Alestidae; genus Rhabdalestes; species Rhabdalestes septentrionalis. The sequence goes on along the minus strand of JBBMFX010000080.1, from coordinate 20,420,521 downwards.
GAGGAGTCACAGTTATTATTGCAACCAGTATTAACTAGGGATGCACCGAAAATTTGGCCACCGAAATTTTCGGGCTGTATATGGCAATAAATGCATTTTCGCTTTCGGACGACTTTTTCTTTTTCATCGGACTGAAACTGCGATGGCGCAATCATGACGCAGATGATGCAACCAAGGCCACCACACGTCAGACTGGATTATAGTCAGCATGTCTGTCGCATGGCGTGTTTTTTCTCAACGTGGGAATTAATTTATCCCGATCTCCATGCAGGGATGGAAAAGCCCTTCGAGCCCCGTGAATCCATAGGAGCTATTGGTGTAATGGTTAGGGCACTCGCCTGTGATCAGGACGTGCGGAGTTCGAGTCTCAGGGAAGTCAGTTTTCCAGTGATTACAGTTAATATATTTCAGTCTTTGTTTTGATACACTATTTTATTACAAGCCTAAAGAGAATGTTGTTTAACTTTCACTAGTTTTTAAAGCACTTGTTCTGAATGCAATATGTTCAAGCACAGAATATTAAAAGTGAATTCACTAGTTCTATGAAGATATTTAAATGTAAAATATTTCATAATATTTTATCTTTCATAATATTTTTTCTTTCATAATATTTTATAATATTTCATAATATTTTATTATAATATGGTTATGAGTGGGGCCAACGGAAATATTTAATTTCAAACATTTTTTATATTGTGAAGGGTCTTAATGCTAAATAAAGATAAAATGTTTTAATAATTTACTAATAGTTTCTTTCGGTTTTCAATTTCGGTTTCCGATCAGGGTGTTTCCTTATATTCGGTTTTCGGTTTTGGCCCCCCCAAAAAATCGGTGCATCCCTAGTATTAACCCTTAGAATGTGAGCAGCTCTAATCTGTCCCAAAAAGTCCCACAAACGATACACTGTTGCCACATGACAAAATTACTTATCTAGAACCTCTCCCAGTTTGTACTGATGCTAATAAGGGTGTCAAGGGTTTTAAGGATAGTTTCTGCCCACAAGTGGGAAAAACGCAGAGAGGGAAAGGGGTTCTGCGGAATGGACAAGCGTCTAATGTTTAAAGAAACAAAACTGGTTCAAATCATTGTTGGAAATCACAAAGGATTTTTCCCACATGCATGACGTGAAACATGGTATCAGGGAGGATTTCCAAGCTCTGTGAGTGTTTTCTCTTGATAGGTGGGTTTTGTGGGAGGGAGAGGTACAATATGTTTTTGATATTTGTCAGCCTGTATGAGCTGCACAGTGAAATAATTAATTCTAAACACGTTTTAAGAGTTTGCAAATGTCATTACATTTTGAGAAAAAGATTTTCAAATGGTGTTCTGCGCTTGGTGTTCAGTTATTTAATCTGGTGTTCAACATTTGCTCCAAAATGATCTGTTTAATTTCAGTCAGCAGGGTTAGAAGTATATGATTAAATATTAGAAGACATTTTAAGGGGGAGCCAGTGTCATTACATGACTTTTAAATATTGTGGGATGATAAATTGTACTCAATAAGTCTGTGTAGTATTTTTGTTTGTTATTATAAGAAAACTCTTTGCCCAATTAATCATCAAAATAATCCTCAACTTTTATTTATGTAGCAAAGGTAATAAGGTAAAAAATAAAAAAAGACAAAACCTCCTTTAAAGCTAAAGTGAATAAATACGTTTTGCTTCTCCAACTGTCAACAAAAGGGTGCCTGATGACCTCAGTAAGCCAAAAACATCTTAATTTTTGGAGCATAAAAAGCTTTAGACCGTTTAAACAATCTTTAGGCAGCAACAAAATAAAACACAGGATGCCGCTACACTAGTTTTCTCCATTTACTGTGGGAATTTCTAGCAAGCCTATGTTTGTGTTTTCCAGAGAGTGAGTTCCCATGCAATACTACATGAGATAAGTTTGCAAGTCTTTTGCAGTGTTGGTCCCCATTAAAACTCAACATTAATGAATTGATTTAAATAAGAATAAATTACACTTAATGTTGTTGACTTTAACTGTGGATGTGAATCCCAGGACTGCTAGTGGCAACACTAAGGTACCCTTGAGCAAGGGACCATCACCACCATACACTGCTCCCGGGCGCCCCCCATTGGATGCAGCCCCCTGCTTTATTTGGTGAATAGGTTTACGGCAGAGAAATCATTTCTGTTCATCATGCTGTTTTAATGCATGACTGTAAGAGGACACTTTACTTTACATATTTTACAATACCATATCTAACGACATCTCTTTCTATAGGAATGTTAAGGAGTCCCACCTTCAAAATCCACTGACAAGCCCACTGTCTCTGTTTTTACTCCTTTTGCAGAATGCATCAAGCCTCACCCACGTGTCAAATTCTCAACAGAACTCCCTACATACATCGATGTCTGAGTTTCCAGACTATCATGCAAAACGGACATTGAACATCCAGTCACAAAGGTTTTAAGCTTTATACAGTACCTGTGCATGTTGGACATTGACACTTTACTGTGCTTTGTGAATACCAGAAGAAACTGTGTACAGGTTTTTATACATTATGTCTGTCCAGTACAAGAACATTTTTAATGATGTTTATTTATTAAAAAGTACAAAAAAAACATGCCAGTACATAACGCAATTAGGAGGAAAGGCCAGCATGTACTATAATTTCAACAAAAAATGGGAGAAAATGGGAAATTAATAAAAAAAGGAAAATTTAGTATTTTACACCCACTTTTGCTTTACAGTATTGCAGAATCAAAGCAGTGCAGTATTTATCCATGAGTATATAGGCTACTACTTTGTTTATTTTGTATATCATGAATGTGTCTGTGAGATGTAGGAGTATTTTAGTTACAGACTCAATGAAGATAATTACTTTGATTAGATTTGAAACGAGGGAAGCTGTAATTGGATCAAAAGCCTTCATTTGACACTGCGACCTTAATCCCATTTCAAATTTAAGGATGATTATTCTGTAAAGGCTTTGAATCAATTTTTATTCGATCCCCCCTCTTTGTTTTGTCTGGTTTTGTTGCTTGTGTTGTGGTATACTTAGACGCAGACGTAGCTTTTGTTTGTTTTGGTCAAAAAGGGGGGGGGCCCCTTTGGTAATATTCCTAAACCCAGAACAGGTTCTCTGTTCTAATCCTGTTATACAGCGTGATACTGTACATAAGCGTGAGCTGAATACCGTAGAGAGTGTCATAGGTCTGTTGAGGAACAATGTCATGATTTGTGGAGAACCACATCATTCCAGAATCAGCATTAACTTTCAGAACTGCGTTTTCATCCTTTCAGAACTTTTAATATGTAATATCCTTCACTGTACCCCTCATGCACACAGTAATACACGGCATGCACTTTTTCCTTTACAGCTTTTAAACAAGTCATACCAAATGAGAACTGTATGCTCTATTTGACAGATATGAATGTGTGAGTGTATGATTTAATACTTCATATTAGGTTACTTTCATCCTCCCTTTTTTAAATATGTGCAATAGATAACTGAAGGACCATGTCATACACTTTCTAGACTTTTAACACCAAACAATTTCTTTCTTGTATATAAATTTTTTTACGCCTTCTTTGTTTTCCTCTTCGTTTGCTTTCTCTTCTTTACCTTCATGTTGTTGTTGTTGCTGTTATTATTATTATTATTCATATTATTATTATTATTTAAAAGGAAAGGGAGACGGTTGATTTGTTTGGTGACTCCTAATCAGGAGCACTCGAAACCAGAAGAGTTTTTTATCATTAATATCTATTAAAAGTAATTATATATATTTTATATAGGTTTTTTATATATTTGCCTTATTTTTTTTCTTCATTTTTAGACTTAATCCTTCTCTAATTTTCTTTTTCTTCTATCTTTTCTTCTTGTGTTTTTACCCTCACATTTGTTAGACAGCATTTTGCGAGACATTGCCTTTTCTGAGTCATTTGCAGACATTCACAGTTTCACCCTGACATTAACCTCCTCCCCTGCTTATGCAAACGACTGTAAAGCAGAAATAACCATGACATCTTAACATTGGCCTGTATGTGTTTTAACTGTACATTACTGCTTACAATTTTTTTTTTTGAGCGTGTAAGCATATTTCACTTTGTGTATGTGTGTAAATAACCGTATTATTATTTTTTTGTATTTTCATAAGCTGATGAATGTACTGTAAGTGGGAGATGTTTTATCACTGAGCTGTGAGGATGAAGTGGGGGGGCCTGCATGTTTAAAAAGGGAATTTTCGATGCATTCTGTTCTTTATCCTTCAGTTTTGATGCGTTTTGACAACCCCAGCCCAGTGCTAATTTCATTACATGAGAACATTTCATGCATAAAAACCCACGTGTACGTGAAGATCAGGGTTGTAGTGTGGCTGTGTGTCTTTTAGGCCATGTTATGGAGGAGGATGACACAAGCCTGGGTCATAATCATCGCTTAAGTGCTATTTGGATGGGAATGGTTTTCTGAACATAAGAGTGTGTGTAAATGAGGGGCTCCTGAGTGGTGGTCCTGTCATTGGGAGATCACAAGATCGACCCTCTTGTGAGTCCAAGAGAGCACGAACATGGCTTTGCCCTCTCTGGCTGGGTAGAAGGGCACAACCCCCCCTAGTGCTCCCTGCCAAGCATCTAAGTGTTCTAATAATACTATTGTATAGAGATGGCACAGGGACTCGCCTTCCCAGTGCTTGGGATGTTGGTGTCATTGTGGGATCCAAGCTAGTGAGTGGAATTGAACTACTAAAAAATGTGTACAAGACAAATAAGTATCTATTGGATTTACGCATTGAGGCACTGCTGTAAATATTCCATGAGAAAGGACTTCACATTCACCCCTAGACATCTACCATTAACATACCATCTACTATTAACATTAGCCATTTCTACCTAATGTAGTGTTTCATTAGGTAGAGTCTTTACAGCCACCCAACATCAAACTACAGGGGGTGCCTTTTCTGTCACTCTGCAGTTTATACTGTTATAGTACAGTTTCATATTGACTAAAGTTAGGCTAATATATTTTGGCTTGATTTTAGCCTGGTCGAGCTAAATTAAATATCTCCGCCTTGTCTGTTCTTTTTATTTTATTATTTTTTATATCATTTGGAAATGTCACTCATCATTAAAATGGTTTAATAAATTACATTAGCTTCCATTAAAGAGAAAATGTTTTGGAGATACAAGGATTTGTAAAAAAAATCCCTCAAATGATATTCTCCCCCTGTATCTCCTCATGTGGAACCAGTCCCATCTGAATAGTACCATACCTTCCAAGGAAATGCCAGAGAAGAGACACCAGCAATGGGATATGTATCTGACCGAATTTAATATTGTACATTCGTTTATTTTCATCTGAAGAAATGTTTCAAGACTTTGGTTGACCCTACCATTTACGCCTTATTGAGCAAAATGGAAATCCAATTGTTACGGAAACAAAATCCACTCCATTAATCCCTACCATCGCATCTACACTGACAGGACCCTAAAGGTCCAATAATTCTTAAGCAAAGTTGAAGGAGAACAACAAGGCCAGTGTGTTGGCTGCGAGGGAAGATGTTCTGAACACCATCACGCATCGCAGAGCTGTAACCGGACAAGCGGGGGCAGCAAGCCGATCCAAGCCCGGGAGCCACTTCTTCCCTCTCAAGAGTTAGCGAGATTATTTTTGTAGAAGACGAGAGATTTATTACTGTAAAGCTTTTATATAAAAAAGTTATAACAAATTAAGGTGTACAATGTTTTTTTTTGTTTGTTTTGTTTTGTTTTTGTTTCCTACTTCGACTTGTGTTGTGCGTTGTTTTTTGGTTCAATGCATTTACAATCATATTTATTCTTATTCAATGGAGTATATATGTTGGTGTGTTTTGATTTTCTTACAATATTTGTAAAAAATAAAAATACACTATGTAATTTGCTGAAGTAATCTACAACCTATAGATAAAGACAAATGAAATGTCAATGTAGTGTGGACTTTTTATTCCCTTTGTGTACTGTTTGTTTCAGTAATGAAACGTAATTCAGTTAAATCAGTATTAATTTGAATAGTTTCAGCCTCAGGACCTTCTTTAGTACAAACCTCTTTTAATTATCTTAGGTGTGCTTTTTCCCCACATGAAGTTTCACCTTGTCTGGAGCATATTATATATTTCAAACAATATCTCGCTCAGCATTTTTGTGCAATAAACAATATATGAGGATTTCTGTACCAGCAGTACAGCTTTTATTCTGTTTGAGTGCCAGAGATATTGTCCAAATTACATTTTAAAGGGACAGTTGGAGGAAAATCATATTTACAAATCTCATGTGTTTGGTGTCCAAAGCTTGCTTCTTGAATTTTGCACTAGGTCTGTTGCTAATGAACAATGAAAGCTTATGGCCAGCAATTAGCATTGTCCTAACTATATTCCTAAAACATCTCAGGCTTAGCTAACGTTGGCACAATTTGCTCAACACAGGTGAGAAGACTCAGCCAGGGACCGCCTTACTCCAGAAAAATCAGAAAAGTTTATTACACAATTGCAAAAGTGGAGGGATCGGGTTCAGAGTATTCTGATATCCTCTGAATTCGTCTTTGCCCTTCCATTCTGAGTTACAGATTTTTATAATAAAGTCCCATGAAGCCTTAATGCACCATCACCTCCCCGGGAACCATGCCCATATTAGGAAAAGAGAAGAACTCTTCTTCCACAGCTGCTTCACCTTTGGTCCACTTAATAGATCAAGACAGGGATTGGTGACCATGAAATAAGCTTTAAGAGGCTCACAAAGTTATGATTAGGCCTTAGAATCAGGTGATATGTTTTTCTCCTGTCTGACCAGAGACCTCATAAGGCTGACAATAACTACTCATAAAGTTGCTTCTAAAATGCATGATATGGAGACCATAGGTCCCTAACTTCTAACCTTAAGACTTCTGCTGAACCTTAAATGAATCACACAACAATCAGGAACTGGATAAATGAATCACTGACTCACTGACTGAATACAGAGTGTGAGTACATGTAAAGGAATAAAGAAAAGAAAAAGGAAGGAATACAATAATTAAAATGTGAATTTCCTCAACACTAAAACCACATTTTAGATGTTTAATACCCTCAATGAATATTTTAAAAAAAAAATCAAATGTACCTCTTTCAATGTCTTTCCTTAACAAACATGTGCTGAATAAGCTTTGCTTGGTGAACTTATCCATGGGAGATGAAGACAAGTCTTTTCTAACACTGCAGCTTTACAGTACTGTGTTTTGGGGCTGTGTGAACACATGAACCATTTGTTGATTGGATTTTTTTCCTCCTTAATAACAACAGATCAGGCCCTGATTTGCTTAGGGTGTGCGTATGTGAAAACACCTGCACACATGACCCTACAAAAATAGAATGTGCACTTTTCAAATGAACAATTTTTGCCTAAATTAATGTGCAGTGTGGGCCTTTTCTTTGTGAGGATGTAAATTACAGGTGGGTGTCAATACAAATAGATGAATTAGTACCTGTAATTTGTCCTTTCTGTTAATCCTGGAAATAACTGTTAGTCGATCAATAGTGATTGTGTGTAATTTACTGCCACTGGAATCTTAAGCTGAAGTCTTTCAGCCTTTATTGTCGTTTAAATTTGAAATGGTCACGCATTAAATATGTATAAAAATAACTAATTAGATCTTACAATGAGAGGTAGTGCAAATGTTTACATTCCAAACTATGTTATGGACTTTTTTCAAGTACTTTCCTGTTCGTCATATGATGGTTGGAGTGGCCTTTACACTTCATATGATTGCATTAATGATAAAATTAATGATACCTTTATTAGGGTAATTGATTTTTATGCTGAGAAAAATACACTATCAGCTTGTTACCGAGCTGAACCTCCATACTGCTCCCCTGTTATTAGAGGACTTTAGTGAATAAAAGTGGAGATACAAGAATTTGTTTTGCTGATGCTGTTCTCTTGGCTGGAGCACAAAACTGGCACATACTCAATACTGTATTTTATAAACACTTTATTCAGTCGTTTCCAGCCCCCAAGCTACAAGGAACCCTGTGTGCATGTATTGTGTTTTTCAGTAATATTGTTTATGCTGATCAAAACAGCTATGAATCAAGTAAATTGTTTTGGGCAAGAAATTAGGGCCTGATTTTCTGCCTCGTTCACTCCAACTGGCCTAAAACCAACCTGGGGCCTACAGCTTCTGCCTCACTTTGAATGCTGGCTGTAAATGTGGAAGAAATGGGTATGTAAGCCTGATAAGAGAATGAAAATAGAGAGAATGGCAACATCAATACCTCAGTCACTTTTATGATCCAAAAACAGTGCTCCAGAGAACACAGTCCCATACAACACAAGTGATTAAGACATGGGCTGTCTATTAGTGCAATTTGCAAAATTATGATATCTTCCTAACAATAAACAAAAAAAAAGTATGACAGTAAAATATGTAAGAATGAGTTATGCACAGATACTTAAAATCAGTGTATTTCATTCAGAGATAAAAGTGAACATTGGTGTCAAGGCAAACCAAAGTAATAAAAACAGGAGAAAAAGCTTCTGAAGTACTGAATTCCTTCCATTACACCTGCATCAAACATTATAAATCCCACCTCAATTAGCACAGGGACTGAAGTTTATAAGTCTGACCATTCCCTCCCAATCTACACTATCTAGACAAAATAATTGGGACTCACCTATTTTTCAGGGTTTGGGCTAGGCCCCTTTCTCGCAGTGAAGAGCAATGTTTCAACATAAAATAAAATAAATCTTTATTACTCCAACAAGTGGGAAATTTGAATTGTCATGGCACGTAGCTGGTAGCCTAGTATTTTGGGCTTATGCCAATCAGGAAGTCATGGTTTCGATTTCCAGGGCTGCTAGTGGCATCTCTGGGGTTCTCTTGAACCCACACCCTGCTCCCTGGGGGCTGTGTTCCTGGCTGCCTGCCGCTTCACTTGGTGAATGGGTTAAATGCAGAGAAAGCTTTTCAAGCTGTTCAAACTGTGTGTTCACATACCAAAGATAGTGGACAGTACAAAGGTAAGAGCAGCAAAATCAATAAAATAAAAACTACAACACAACAGAACAGTATAAAAGAACATAACTAAAATACAAACACAAGTCACACAGTGGGACTGTTGCACAACACACATTTTGCACAACTCATATTGTATGTTTGC
>JBBMFX010000080.1:20380128-20397810 GCA_037832545.1 Rhabdalestes septentrionalis | reverse complement strand
ATATAGAACATTTACACTTTTGAGGTTGTTTTCTAACAAGTGCATAGTGCAAACAAACTGGTATTTGAAGGATAAAATAATTTTAAAAGAATGGAAATTCTATACTTTTGACAAGTACTGATGTTAATTAAACACTTTATGCAGTAAAAATAGCAAAAAAGCATAAATATACTAAAAATCAAAGACTTAACCTGTTGGTGGCCATTTTTGGCCACGAGGACGCTGAAAGGGTAGCAAAAACAAAGACAGCCAGAGGGTTAAAAGTGCTTTTATAGTGAGATTGTTTTAAGCTGTGTATTCCTCTGTCAGAAAAACCTGAATCTTCAGAAAGTGTACTATGACATCTGGTACCATGGTTTTAAACTGTTGCAAGGTGGGGTCTCCTTGGATCAGACTAATTTCTCCAGCACATCCCACAGATGCTGAATTGAGATCTTTATTATCCTGCTGAAAAACCCCACTCCTAGCACTCCTTGTCATGAAGGAGAGTACTTGGTCTAAAACACAGTTTAGGTAGGTGGTACCTGTCAAAATAACATCCACATGAATGCCAGGAACCAATGCTTCCCAGCAGAATATTCCCCAGAGCATTGCCTCACACTACCTCTGTCAGCTTGCCTTCTCCCCATGGTGCATCCTGGTGCCACCTCTTCCCCAGGTAGGCAATGAAGTATAATAATCTGAATCTACTGTTCACCTACTGCCAAATGTATCACTCTCTTTCAAAGAACACTACAGGGACAAATGATACTGCATTCAAATAAACAGACTTTAATATAGAGTTGGTCTGCCACACTGAACTCATCCAGCCATGTTTTTATGGAGCCTGCTTTGTGTACTGGGACACATTCAAGCTGGAATAGAAAAGCTTTTTCCCCAAACTTGGAAGCATGGCATTGCCCAAAATGTCTTGGTATGCTGAAGCTTTAAGATTTCCTTATTCAAAGCAAGTGCTTCCTCCAAACCCTAAACAACAAGTGTGTCCCACTATTGATGTACCTTTGTCCATATAGTGTACCGTTGTAACAAAATCATGAATGTTATTGATTATGTTATTTTAAGGTCTTAATGCTCAGTAAAGTGGAATTGCTCTCATTACACTAGACTTTTTATCCAGTGAAATATTGCTTCTTCAGTTTAATCAATATCTAAATCATGGTTGCATGGGCTGATAAGATGCTCTGAAATGAACCATTCCTGCAAGTAACGATTTTTACATTTATATCAGCTAGCTACAGTACATAGCATGCCTATGACACTGGTATAGTCTTCTCACCCCTTGTACATAAGAGAACTTATTAAGCTTATTTCACTCATTAATTGAATTCCCTCTGAAATGATATAAGATTGATTATAGTGACATTATATCAACATACTCTTACATTCAGCCTGCCACCTCTATATGATTCTCAGCTAGATCACTGCATAGTTTGATGTCATAATAATATTTGGTGTTTTTGCTTATTCATGGGATAAACGAAGTATTTGTTGAGAAATGGTGATGCAAAAGTGAAGCTAAGACATTTGTTGTGGTCAGTACAGAAACAAAGCATGCACCAATGTGGATTCCTTTACATCAAGATTTACCAATAAAATCTATCCTTTAATTCTTGCTAAAAACACCTGCAAAATAATGGCCTTCATTTTTACTGTGACTGGCTAAATCTGAGAGACATATTAGATGGAGAGGCTCTCTAAGTGGTTTAGGTCAATGGTTCTCAACCTTTTCAACATTTAGGCCCACCTATCTATCACAGCAGGTTGCCAAGGCCCACTTGGCCACATTAGATAATCTTAAATAACCAATTGCGGACCAATGGCCTGTCTCAATTTTAGATTCGCGGCCCAATCAAAAACCTTTGCGGCCCATCGGTGGTCCCCGGCCCAGTTGTTGAGAAAGCTGGGTTTAGGTAACCCATCCTGCTGAAAGACAAGTGATGTACTATTCTGATCTCGATGAATACGAACTTTACTGACGTCCCATATATGAGTACACAGTGGAATGATATACCATTCCTCCAGGGCCTTGGTGCAACATACCTACAAGACAGGATCAGTGTTTACTGAGCCATACAAATAAGCTGTGTGCCGAGAGCTGGGGTGCAGCTGAAAGAGCTGGATTTATGTGAAGGCTCCTCGCTTATATCACATAATGCAAAACGAAAAAAGGTGAGGTCTGCCTCAACAGAAAAGAGAAAATTCAGTTGATGTGAATGATAGCAAAAACATACTTCATTACCCTACAGTAGGTACCCAACAGGCCAAATCTAGACTTAAAGGCCAATAACGAAGCTCAACAACATAATAAGTATGCAGGACAAGAGAGTGGAGTTGTTTAAAGTCTGTGAGGCTTTCTTGATGAAACCACATACCAATATATTCAATTTCAAACTTAAATTGTGTGGTGGCCAGGCGGAACTCAAGCTGTCTGGTACTGAGACTGCAGCTCTGTCCATCTCTTTGAACCTTGCCATTTTTCATTATTTCCAGTTTTTCACGTCTCGTGCAGTGTTTACAATACTTTTGAATGCATTTTCCATTGGCGGCTTGAAGATGAAGATGAAGTAGCAGCTTCAGCAGGTGGCATTCAGTGCAATTCTTCAAATTCCGGTCCAAGCTTCTGGCTGTCATACCAAGAAATGCGTCAACAAATTCTGTCGATCTGTCTCGCTCAATTTTTTTTCATTCATATACACACACACACACACACACACACACACACACACAGACTTAACAAGCTCATTCGTAAAGCTTCTGTCTGCAGAAAGTGATTGGGTATTTTCAGAAACACAATAATTCCTTTTCACACTCAGCTGATGGTTAACGATGAAAGCTAACGCTTATTAACGGCAATGAAACCTCTGCTGTCATTAATGGTGATAATTAACTGTTTGTTCCTGATGCCGCCAAAATCAATTAGGGCCCACGCTGGAGCCTAGATGCACTCCTAAGGGTTTCACTGCTTAAAAGGACCGCAAAGCTTATTTTGTGCACAGAGATGTCTAAAACTCTCATCCTTTTCCATTATTTCTACTGGCATAAGCTGCTGCTCAGCTACAGCAGTTTCAGGAGATAAATTGTCACTGCACTGGGACTGACAGTGCTATTTGCATGTTTCCTTTGAGAGAAAGAATAATTATCTCCCTTGCAAGGAAATCGATTTGATATTGTGAAGGACTTCCAAAAGCAAGGAGCTCCAGCTTATCCAAGCTGCTGCAGTGGCCAATGATGAAAGAAGGGGCAAGAGACAGTTTGTTTGAAAACATTATTGCCTTGTAGTGTTAAGTTTCAAAACCTTCGCACTGGTATTTGACACCATACTATATGAAGCATTCTTGTAACTGAATTTACTTAATGCAAACATGTCCACAGATGTAGGGCTGAATATTTCTTTTCATTTATACAGAGCTCATTCACCTCACAAAAAGATGGCCCAAGTTTGATTCCCAGTCAGGCCACACAATGGTCCAAATAAAAATGAACTAGTTCACGTTCATAGTTCATTTTTTACAATTTTCAATACAACGTACTTCTGTCTGAACCTCCGACAATCTTCTCCTTCTATCTGTCATATGACTGAGCAATCACAGACATAATTTACATTAAAAGACAATTTTGAGTTTGAGAATAGATCTTACCACCTAAGCAACGCTTAGGCATTATCTTACCACTTAAGCATAATGTTATGGTGAAATTGGAACAAATGAGGTGCAGGTATACATAGACTTTTAAAAAATAACATAACTAAAAATAAAATAACAGCCATTGTCTTTTTAAAACTTATCAAACTAGTGAAAATGTACAGCATCTTAAACTCAAATATTCAGTATATAGCTGTACGTAACATAAATATCTACCTTTTATAAGCTTATTTCCCATGTCTATTTCTGTTTAGGCAACCAAACCTCAAATAAAAACAAATACCAAACACTTGAAGCACCAGCCAAACTCTTGTGCTAGCCTAAGCGTGCGAATGTAAAACGTGAACTGCACTCAGTCTCACAAGAGTGAACCTCACTGAGCGTGTTCATGCACAACACTGGATATAATTATGTCTGTGTGTTTGCCCTACAATGAACTGGCACCCTGGACTCTCTAGAGTGTTTCCCCAGCTTTACCCTTTAGACCACTCATATTGACTCCTGGACCCCCCACACCCATGGTTATGGACAAGTGTCTTGGATGATGAACGATAGAACTACAAATGAATTAACACCTCATACTGTGTTGGTCAAATCTGACTTATTTTCAAATGTTCTCTTTAGAAAACGCAATTAATGTCATCAGGTTGTTTTAAGGTTTTTACTCAAGACACTGGAATGCATAAAATATTTTATTGAATTTCACTGAACTTATAAACACTCGTGGTTTTCCTGGTCAAAAATGACCAGTCATTACAAATGTATTAGTAAGAGAATGATAAGTCTATGAAAGAGTTTAAGAACATTCCCACACACCACCACGCTGGTGCCTTTGAGCACACACACATATAAACACACGCACACACACAAACAAACACCATATGTCCCATTTCAGTTTTTACACCATGTGAACCACACCTGTTGACAGTTCATTCAAATAAAATGCAAAATTCCTGAAGAAATTTTGAGATTGGCCTGCCATCCAAAATCTCCTTCGCCTGAGAGACCATCTTGTGTGCCTTCGCAAACACGTAGAAACTTCCTAGCTAGCAAGTCCTACACCACAACAACCTGGAAACTACATAGCAAGAACCTCCAACACCACAGCAAGCACCTATACCATAGCAGCCATCTAGAAACTCCGTACCAATAATCTCCTTCACTATAGCAACTGCAGAGAAACTACTTAGCAACCACATTGTATCTTTAGCCTCAACCTCCTACACACAGCAACTGGCTAAAACTACTTAGCAACCACCTTCTAAACCATAGCAAACACCTACAATCTACTTGGCAACCCACTCCAACACCACAGCAACCATCTATTATAAGGTAGCAACCATAGAATACGTTCTTTTGTTCCATTGTCTAAGAAAATTAAAATAGTTTGAAAACATTGTTTTGTAAACAGTAAAGCCATAAATACTGAATGGAAGTTCAAAACATGTAATGTTCACATGCATTTGAGTTAGTAAAAAGGTTCCAACACACACACACATATATATATATATCACAGATTTATAATAATCTAACATGTTCCCAGTCATAAGTGACTGGAACACAAAGATTGTTAAGCCTAAATGAAAATAATAGGATGGTTAATTCACCTTTCTTTTCACATGTCTAGTGTTTGTCCTTGGCTCATAAATGAAGCGAAGACGGTAGCATGTTTTTTCTTTGTTATTTTATTATGTCCCATTAAATATATCTGAGAACTTCTAAAGCAGCAGGCAGTCTGCAAAGGCCACGGCAGCTAAATGAATCAGAAAATATGGCAACAAGAAATGTATGAGAATACGCTTCTGAAAAAATCATGGCTATAGAGGGCATGAGAATGTGGCTTCATGATCACTCATTGAAAAATCTTTGTTGTTCTAGAGGAAATTTCTGCTTGTAAAATACAAACAAGGTGAGGAACTGCAAAATTAACATCACCGGAAGCTGCTGACAGACTCTTGTAAACTTCTCAATAATTGCATCCATTCTGCCCTAACCTGAGCAGGTCAGCAGAACACAAAGAAAAACAGGGTAACCTCATTTTGAGTGAAAACACAATGAAAAAGCTCATGAACCGAATCAAAGAAATTGTGTTTACGCTTAAAACAGAAAAGCTAAAGTCATTTCTTCCTTTTATGCAGGTTCAGGTTTCTGTTGACAGATCAATTATAAGAATCAGCAGACAGATGTTTGCACATCCTGACAATAGAAATTATTTACATTTTTATTTATTTCCCTATCTCTTGTCACTTTTTATTTTTATTTATTTTTTTGGCATTTTACAAATTGTTTGTTTTTTCTTTATCAGACTTTCTCTCCATGTGCCACTCAGATCAGCATGGTGCATAGGAATAAGGAGGTTAAGAATAGAAGAGAGTGGAACAGAACAGAACAGAACATAATACACTTTTTGAGAGTGTATGTGAGTTAGATGCATATATTTGATGCTGAGTTTGATGCAGATCAGTTAAATCGAGCTTAAAAAAATAAAGATTACTTTACAGGTGTATATAGAAAATCCATAAAAGTATGAGTTTAGACACAGTCAGCTGACACTGATAGCATAACACATTATCAGTACTGCAAATGATGTATTTATTATTTATTCACCTTAGAAAATAAGAGTACTGTAAAGTAGTAAAATATTGTACATGAGGGAAATTATACACATATGTGAATCAAGTCATTCAAATACATTATTTCAGTGCACACTTATATAAGGCACAATACTCTTGTTGAAGAATGATAGCATTTTACATAAATAAGGTCCTACATTTCATGCTAATTTTTGGATTGCTCAAAGAAACCACAAAGCTTTTATCCCTATTTCCTATGTGTGAGGTCGAAACAACCCAGGGTTCCTCATATAAAAAGGTCGTTTGTGCTTTAAGGGATTACATAGAAAATGCCTTTGCATCTGCTGATGTGAGTACTTTTACAGAGTGGTGCCAGATTCTCATTACAAGCGAGGTCCAGCTTAGTGTATGAGGGCAGTGGGGTCGCATGTGTTAATTGGCACAGAGGAGAAGGTCAAAAAAGAGCCAGTGGATAATTGGCTAGAACTAGCAGGAGGAGCACTATGTAAGAATGTGTGCTATAGTAGTACAGTCTTTGACTGTGTAGAACCCACCGATCGTGTCGAGCACATGGAAGATAATAAGGTTCACTGTTGTATTAAATGTCATTTTTTATGTCTTCAAAATAAACCTTATTGTCAAAAGTATGTGGCCAAATGTAGACTGCCTAAATTCACAAAAAGGGCTGTAATGAGTATTTGCTGCATCAATCAAGACAATAACTATGCAAGAGGTGCTCCAAGAAGGGGATTTCCTTTGTAAAGAAGCTGCAAATAAGCCTAAGACCACAATGGACAATGCCAAGTGTTGCATTAAGTGGTGTAGAGCACACCACAACTTTACAATAGAGCAGGCCAAATGTGTTCCCTGAATTGATGGATCACACATGACTAAATGGAAGTCTGATGAATGAATCTGGGTTTGTGGGATGCAAGAGGAACACTACCTAATGAAATGCATGTTGCCAACAGTAAAGTTTGGTGGAGGAGGGATAATGGGTTGTGGCTGTTTTATTGGATTTGGACCTAGACCCTTAGTTCCAGTGTCAAAGCAGACGAAGAAATTTTATTCATAATCAACTTTGGAGAAGGTCTTTAGAAAAGGCCCTCACAAACCAAGGTCCTAAAAGACATGTGTTTGGTGTGAAGGAACTCCAGTGTCCTGCACAGAGCCATAACCTCAACCTAACTCAACATATTTCAGATACGTTTTTAATTGTGAGCCATGCCATCTTGCCAAACATCAACACCTGACCTTCAAAATAGTCCTTTAATTTAGCATTTCCCAACAGGCACTTTCCAATATCTTAAGGAAATCCTTCCCTGAAGAGTGGGCCTGTCATAGCTGCAAGGGTATTGGATGGGGCATGACTGAATTTTTATGCCCATTGTTTTGGGATGGAATGTCTTTTAAGTTCATATAGGTATGATGGTCAGGGTGAAGGGCGATCTTAATGTTTCAGTATACGAAGACATTCTGGATAAGGCCACAGCAAGTGCACAGTTTGGGGAAGAACCTTTTCTATTCCAGCATGACTTTGTCCGAGTGTACAATGCAAGCTCCTTAAGAGTGTGATGTGGAAGAACTTGACTCACCCATTCAGAGACCTCATCTCAACCCCATCAAATTCCTTCAGGATGAACTGGATTGGAGATTGCGAGCCAGGACTTCTTATCCTACACCATAAATGCTCTACCGAATAAATGGACACAAATTCCCACAGAAACTCCAAAGTCTTGTGGAAATTCTTTTAAGAAGAGTGGAAGCTGCAATAGCTACAAAGTGGCGACCAATTCCATATGAAATTCTTTGTATTTAAAAAGCAATGTCATTGAGGTGCCTCAATACCTAATAGTGTATCTATTAAAGCAGAGCTTTACGGGGAAACCTGTCTTAAAATCCCAGGGAAATACCCAGTTGTTTTGTCTGCTAGTAAATTGTAAGCTTATGCTTGTTGAACTATTGACCACGGATGGCTGTGTCATCACTTCAGGTCAAACTTGCAATGATAGGGCTACACAGTGGCACCACTTGTGAGGCACACTGCTTTTATATTTGTTTTAAGGTAAAGTGCTGACACTTGGTAATATTTCTTTCTGCAAAACAACACTCATTACAACAATCACATTACGTTCATATCATAATAAACGTCTTTAGAACCCATATGTTTTAAAAGTTGCAAGTTCAGTATCTGCAGCTTTTGACATAATTAGGAGTTTCTCTGTCTGTTTAGTTGAGATGAGTGAGAAAACATGTTTTTTTGCATGTTTTGTTAATGATAAGTGCTATTATAGGCTGATAGCTTTTGAAAAAACTGATGAAATAGCTTACAGTGCTTGGCATACTGATGGAAACAGTACAAGGAAGGCTTAATTAGCCAACTTGTTTGTCCTTCAGTAATTATTCCCCAAGTATTGAACATTTCATACTCTTTAATAGGGCAATAACCCAAGGATACACAGAATAAATAAAATAACACTCTTTTCCATTGTTACACCTAAAACATCTTTGCCTCTACTCCAGCAAAGCGATAAACTGTAGACACAAGCTGGAAGACAAGCGTGAAGATATTTGAGCAAAGATATCTCCTAGTGTGGAGATTACATTGGATACACATCATGAGCTGGCTGATTTTCTACATGGATATTCTTTAATAGAGAAAAAATAATACTCATAATTCATGCTTTATTCGTAGGTGATAATCACAACATCATTTTAGAGCTTTCGTGCTTGACACAGAATTCACAGCTGAATAAGGCGGCATGCCATCACTGGTTGGATTAAAAAGCATGTTACATTAAAAAGGCTTAGAAGAGATAAATCAGTCTCATTACCCCAAACGTCACAATACCCACTGGCTCCTCTCTACTCCAGCACCAGTGTGCACGAGTAGGATAATTCTGACAAATTAGTGCATGTTATAATAGCTGTTTTTATTTCAAGCCCTAATTTAGGAAATGTAATGTTTTAATTCAGCCCGTATGTTCTGCTTAAAAGTATTATTAGTTCTCTCAAGAAACTTGGAAGAAGTAAAAACAGGAGCAGTTTTAACTTCAGTTCAGTAACCATTTATACTTTACAACTCAGGGCCTGATCTCATAATTGCTCTAGAGCACAAATGGACACAAATTTCCACAGAAACTCCAAAATCTGGTGGAAGCTGTTATATCTGCAAAGGTGGGACCAGTTCCATATTAAAGTCTATGTCATTTAAGTTCCTGTATGTGGAAATGGTCAAGCGTCCCAATACTTCGGTCCAAATAGTGTACTTATTTATGTCTTTCAGTTTTTCGTGTTTTTACCCACCGAATTCATGAACAGAAAAATGTTTTGTTCCAACCCTTTTGCCTGCCTATTCTGTTTTCTTATCTAAAAACCATTCACTGACTGAAACCTTTCACAGAACTCATTCCTGTTAGTGAGACCGTGGGAGAATATTCAAAGTACTGCTGGTATGTGAGGCGCAGTTATGTAAGAATACCCAGTGCTTTAAATTCAATGCCATTTCCTTTATGACATTTCCAGCTCCCCGAGGCTCGTGTTCTTCACCAACTTTTAACTCTGCGGGCCAGTTGTAGCAGCCTCCCCTAAATCATATCGCTCCTCAGAGTAAAAAAAAAAAAGTTCCGTCATGTCGCAGACTGACACCAACACACACCCTGGTTATCCAGACGAGCGAGGAAGCCTGCAGTGACTGCCATCTCTGCATATTAATTCCACTTAGGACTCTTTTGCTTTGGCAGATGAAGGGCTTCACAAACGGGGGCGATGCATTACCCTGGCCATCCCCGAGGACCTGGGGGATCTATACAAGGCTGCCGATGCTAACAGCTCATCATTGGCGGGCTCATCGCTGCGCTTGTAATTAAACGGCCTGACTTCATTTTCTCCCTGAGGTCAAAGGCACTGTCACGGAAGGCATCCACTCACAAATCATAGCAAGAGAGAATCGACAAGTAGTTAGCAGTTAGCATTACAGCCCCGTTGGAGAAGATTAGTTAGCACCATGTCGCCTCACATATATGTCAAAGCTTATCTGCCCACAGAGTTGAGGCACTGTAATGTCTGTTCCAGCACTTCTTTATGTCCAAGACTGCACTTTTATGGGTATTTTTCAGTTTTGGCATTGCTCTTCCATTAAAAATTATGTCTGCAGCCAAGGATTCTTTTAAGCTAATGGTTAGTGCATGTTGTAATGAACAAATTTGTGGACAACAGCAAAGAAAGATAAGGTCACTCAGTTCATGAATTCACAATCTCAGTCATGGTGGTTTCTTGGCACAATGAGTTATTCTGTTAAATGTAGTGTGCAAGTGTGCAAGGTGGTTATTAAAATTAACGTTACCATTCTAACACCTAGAACCTTTATGGGAAAAGTTGACTGTTTATGGAGGACATAATTAAGACTTTTGCTGAACCAAAACCATGATGAATCAGTTCTGATTGCAGTAAAAATGTCTACAATTTAAAAATTTTAATTTGCATTAAACTGAGCCTTCTAGATTTAACTTTTGCTCAACAGATTATAAGGGAGGACAAATGAATAAACCATTTCTGGTAGTATATACTGACAGGTATACAGTCATACAGCAAATGTTTGCAAATCCTGACCATTTGACCTTTGATAGATTTTCTAATTGTAACACATTCTCTATTGTGTGCACACACTTCTATACATTTTTAAGCAATGTTACAGATTGTATGTATAAAATGTAACCTGTGCAAAAAAGCAATTTTTTCCCAATATTTTCTCCTTGTGGTGGCGTGGGTTTCCTCCAGGGTCTCCGGTTTCTAGCACAGTACACAAACCTGCGTGTAAGGTGAATGGGGGCACTCTAAATTGACAGTCTGTGTGAGTGAATAGTGTGAGGATGTGTGTGTGAGTGAATAGTGTGAGGATGTGTGTGTGAGTGAATGGTGTGTGTGCCCTTCAGTGGGCTGTACCCTGCCCAGGGTGAGTCTTGCCTTGTGCCCGTAGATCCCAGGATAATCTCCAGGTACACTAGTATGGAATAAGCATTTACAGAAAATGAATGACTGAAGAGAAACAAATAAAAATTAGGAATAAATATAAAATAATTTAAAATACATGTTTGTTCCCTATAGGGGACATGGTCATTTATTTTCTTTAGCAAGAAAACAAGTCCAACCAAAGCTCCTTAGCCCATCACAAACAAGAAACAGTGCTGACTGTGGTAGTTCTCCAATCTTTAAGGCTTTGCAAAGGGGTATTTTGTTGTCTTTGTTCAGTCAATGGTTTAATTTAACAAGTTACTTTAATTAGCAGTATCATTTCACTTTAATGACACATTGTCTTAATTAACCCAGGACTGTTAACGAGAATAAATCAAAGCACAAATAAGACAGAAACTTGTGAGGGCATACCCTGAATACTAAAAGTAACGCTACCCTGTGGTGACTAGCAGTAGTTTGTAATGTTAACATACATTTTTATCAGTTATGCAATTTGCAATAGAGTTATGAAACCACTGAGTCTTTTCTCCACAAGCGTGCTGTTAGTGCTTCACACACAGAGAGCAATGGGAAACTTTATCTCTGAGATATTGCATTGCATAAAACCGCTGTGGTTTGACAAGCTACGACAAGTGGTCTCCACTGCTCAAGATTTATCTATATTTGGCTAAACAACACGGTCGACTCTTGCAGGAATTTAAGAGCGACTGGTTCTGTTTGTGATGTTGATAGCAATGCCATGTAGGGCAAAAAAATCAAATAAAGAACAAACAAACAAACAAAAAAAAACTGTAGACATATTTTGTCAGATGAGGAGAGGGAGCAGCGGGGAGCTCGCCAGAGCAGGTTTTGAGTTGCAGCCTCATCCTGGAAGTGATGAATGAGGTAAAGTAGGGGCGATCCATCATGAGGGGAGTATTAATTAATGTTGTAGGAGGTGTGCCAGCCAGGTCTGTTCCACATCAGCAAAAAAGGGCCTCTGTTTTTTCAATACTATCACAAATTTTAGCCATAGCAACAGCTAGCAACAGCCGGCTGGGGAGATTAAATGCGGCTGGAGGCAAGAGAGAGTGAGAGAGAGAAAGAGGCAGAAGCGGGAGATGCAGATTCTCACAGAAAAGCACAATCTGTTCCACTTAAAAGAACATTGATTGTTTGCTCGAACCAGAAATGGCTATTAAGTAAGAAATACTATCTCACTGACAACAAATGAGCAATGGGATTTTTTTTAAAGAATGGAGATTGTTATTTGGGGATGCAGCCATTTAGATCTTCAGGCAAGATGGTGGCTGGGAAATCAAGCATCCTTTTCCTTTGCAATGCCTGTTCAACTGAATAAAATGATAAGCTCTTATAAAATATGGATTAGAGCAAATAAGTCACTGTTGTGTTCAATCTTATATAATGAGGAAAAGTATAAATACACTGCTGTAAATCAACACTTTCTTCTCTAAATGTGACCAGCTGGATAGCAAAACACTAGAAGTATGTCAGACTTCAAGTTCTTTAACACTGCATCATTTCCTATCTTGATGTATTGCCATTCCCTTTAAAATGACAATTTTAAAGAGCTATATTTTTATTGAGAAATTAGGAGGACTATTGTCCGCAGTTCTTAGAAACGAAGGCAAAGCTGTTCAGTTCAATATTTGCACCTGTAAAAGATAAAAACCGAGAAAGTAAAAATGTTTTCAGCGCTCTCTTTTTTCCAGAGACATATTTATGAATGTCCAACATCCAGCCAGTCACGACAAAGGCGACTTCCACACGTTGTATGTAGAAAAAGCCCAGTCACAGTATCTGGAGCCTTGCATTTGGTTGGAGAATTCAGAATGTCCAAGTTTATAATTAGGAATTTAAACTGTAAGGCCCCCTGTAGTTGAATGTCTGACTTGGAAAGTCAGAGGAACTTCACCATGCCTGACCTCAAAATCCAAGATGGCTGCTTCATGATTTAGCAGCATTGAAAGCTGGAGTAAATATTGTTTATTAGCATTTTTATTTATGGCTCATTAAATCTTTTTCAAACAAAAATATTCTCCAGCTTCTCTCTGTGGACAATTTGCTACAGTATCTGTATGTGCAATACTTACACTGTATTATCAACTGGTCCTGCTAACAGTGGGAAACCTACCTAGAACCTGGCTTCCAACAAGTACTTGTCTGCTAAGTTTCGAAACTGCTAGCTTCAGCTAATTTCCTCCAAAATCAGTATGTCTTTCAGTTGAGAGAACCTGTAGCTGTGATCTCAACATTTAGCGCTGAAATTGATAACATTACTCCACCGCTGTAAATGGGAAAAGAATGTTGGGGGGGGAAGCACAGCAAATAATTTATTACTGTGATTACAGTAGCTCAAGGACGAGTGTGCAGCATTTTTCAAATGCAATATTTATGTCAGAGATGTGTGGTGAGTGGATTCAGCATCTTTGGCCTCCATTCATTCCCTCTGTTTAGCAATACACGTGTGTCCCACGCTTTGTGCCCAGCCTCTGATTAAAAAAACAAAAACAAAACAAACTTCCATTTTTTAACTGTGTAATTAGCTGTAAAATTAAGCAACTGGCAACAAAGGCTTATTAACAATGGAACAAAAACCCACTTGCCTACTTTAAATGCCGTTCAGGGTGCCGTGGCAAGCGCTTGATGACTAAGCATTATTCAGGCTGCACCTTTGGAGTTTCGTAAAGTCGGGGCGAGCTTTTGTTTACTCGGGAACGTGGACCAAGCTCGTAAATCCTCACATCTCCATAGTATTTCATGCGTTCCTCATTACAATCACCATATCCCGCATGATGGATTCAGGAAGCATCCATCATCGAGGCCTGGCCGGACTGCTGTGGGTCAGACTTCAAGGGAGCAAATTATCAGTGGCCATCATCGCTCCATGGGCATTATAAATATGGCATTTATCACAAAGTCTGATCTCTGGCTCACCACTAATATATTCTTCATTTGACAGCAGGTGGTGTGATAAATCTCTTTCTGGGCTGTTTAAAATGAGGTTTAACTTGTAGATGCAATGCAAATAAGAGTTATACGGATTTATTATTCAGACATAAAGACACAAAAGGGCAATGCCATGCTCCTGTTACATAAATGCAGTGCTAAAGCAAAACTGTAACTCACTTGTGATATATTTTTGGAATGGAAGAGGGGGAGCTTATGTTTAATTTCATTTGAGAGACATACTATAATGCTAGCTCGCCTTTGAAAATGAATAACACACCAATTTACCAAGAAAAAGAGAACGGGTGGATGAAATCTTTATTAATACATGGACAGGGTCCCAAGACTTGGAAGGGCCTCAGATGATGTTGAAGTAAATATAAAGTTATAAACTATGGCCAGGCTAAGGTATTTTATATTATTATGTAGTTTTAGCCACAAAGTGACAGCATCCTTGTCTTCAAGGTAGTCTGTCTCTTAAACCTAGTCTTGATTAGCTTTAATATGGCACACAATTATCCATATGTGCGAGAACAACTTGTTGCTGTATACTGCCTATTTGATATATGCCGCTATCAAAGTGGTGGTAGGCCAAGAGAGTGTGGTAGAGAAAGCAATGACTGAGCGTCTAGCTGATGGTTTTCATCACAATTCTCACCCCAGTGCTGTCCATTTCATGCCCTTGCTGTCACACATGGTGTTTTATGCCTTGTTTTGAATTTAGGATGACGAATCCAGGCAAAGCTAGGGGCACTCTGAAATATTCCCAGGCCCGTGAGGGTGACGCCTGGCTTGAGTATCTTCTTAGCAGCCCCAGCTGTCTGTATTAGAATTTATGTAGGGCTGTAAAAGCGCTATTGATTTCTGACTGAGCAGAAGAGCTGGTGAAGTTGCAGCCGGCCCCATTAGCTTTGCTTCAGATACCACACCTGCAGCTGCAGGGGATCACATATCACCATAGCGACCCATCACGCAGATAGTGTCTCTCAGAAGGAGACGGAGCAGATATGGGGCCTGCTAGCGCTAGCGGGCACGGTAATCCTCTACGTGACGCTAACTTTTATTCGCGGATGCTCTTTGGATGAGAGGGAGAGGAAAACATCTCTAAGAAAATCACTGAAAGCTGGAAAGGACACAGGGGACCAGAGATTATACATAGACAAATTATCATTATATGTATTTAGGTTTCATTAGAGCTTCTTTTTACTCATTTGCTCCCTTTTGGGTTTTTTTTTGCTTTATTTCCTCCCATGCTAACACAGTAATATTCTGAATCCGCATGTCTGAATCCCTGGAGTTCATGACAAGTTCAAGATTTATGTCCTCAATTGTATATTTTTCAACTGACATTCCGCAAATAGATTGTTCCTGGAGTGACCTTATGGGGACTCCATGGAGCATTTATAACACGCACTGTAATTTATCTCCTTCAAAACAGTCTCTAAAGTCTCCAAAAGAGCATTACTTTAGCCACCACCTGCCTTCATTCTGATCAATACTATAAAAAAACTAAAAATCCCTCTCTGATGGTGAAAAAGTTGCCCCCTGGGTGTCATTTTAGATTGGAATGTTTGCTGATCTTAGACCATTTTTGTGGTTTTGCTAATGAGGTACACTGTTAAGAACTAGGGAAGGTAAACTGGTTCGAGAATGAGCCCTGTTCCTGTGGTTTGATTATTTAAAAGGCAGATAATCGGGTGGTTTTCTGGTTTAGGTTCATGCAGCATTTTCTGTTAAGCCTTGGGGACTCTCGAATACTCAATAACAATAACATAGCCAGAATGAGAAATCAATGACCTGCTTAAGGCTGAAGATCAACATGGAGAATGTCTGCTTGAGGATGTTTAATGTGCTTGATGGAGTGTCTTAAAAAGACTCATGTACTTGAGCCACTTTGAGAGAGATCACTTTGTTTCTTATGCCTCTTGATATCCTGGAAAATAGTCAGAAGTCCATTCAGTATGAAAATGAACATATTTTTAAGCATATTTTTATTTACTAGGTATAATTTTAGATTATATTAAATACGATTATTATACAATCTTGCATTTTGCTTCAACTTTACTATTTTCATTTTGTGAAAGTGTATTTGCAAAAACAATTTTTTTTTTGTGACCATTTCCCAAAATGTCTTCGTTCCTTTAAATTGTATGAATGAATTAAACAGGCTATTTTTATATACCCATCGGCCATAACATTAAAACCTACTCCCTGGAACTGTGTAGGCCCATTGGCAAATGGACTTCTGAAGACCTCTGAAGGTGTTCTGTGGGGCCTCCGTGGATTCCGTTTGTCCAGCGCATTCTCTAAATGCTGCTTAAACCTTGATTGGATGGAGATCTGGGTACGTTGGAAGCTAAACCACTAATTTGAACCTTCTATGTCATGTTCTTCAAACCAATTCTGAATACTTTTTGCAATGCGGGCAAATTATCTGGTTGAAAGCAGCCACTTCCATTAACTAAACCTGTTGACATGATGGTCTGAAACAATGTTCAGGTAGGTGGTGCATGTCAAATTAACATCCACAAGAATGTCCATGATCCGTGTTTTCCCAGCAGAATATTGGCCAGATCATCACATTGCCTCTGCAAGCTTGTCCTCCCATAATGTATCTGGAGGGTATCTCTCCCAAAGATAAACAGCGAGTAATTCATCCATCAAAGATAGCAGTGTGGTAGTAGCTTATTGGGTAAAAAATTGTCTGTGAACCCGATAGCCACAAAGTAGCAGGTTCAATCCCCCACTTTCTACAATTGTGTCCTTGAGAAAGACACTTAACCCTTGTAATTCTGGGTAAGGGTGTCTTCTGCATACTGTTTTTAAATATCGCAGCCATCCACATGATGGAAAGAAAACAAGGGTGGTCCAGTTTTGATGGCCACATGCCCATTGTGGGCATCTTCTTTAGAGGACAGGGGTCAGCATGGGCACTCTGACTGGTCTGCTGTCATACAGTTTCATATGCAGCAAGCTGAGAGGCACTTTGTTTGCTGACACTTTTCTACCATGGTCAGCAGTTTAACAGTTTTGTGCTACAGTAACTCTTCTGTGGGATCAGAACTAATGGGCTAGCCTTCACTCCCCACACACATCAGTGAGCTTTGGGCACCCATGACCCTGTCCTCGGATCATGGGTTGTGCTACTTTAGAACACTTTAGGTAGGTATTACTACACATACCACACAAGTCCTGCCATTTTGGAGGTGGCCTGACCCGCTCATCCAGTCATCACAATTTGGCCCCTGTCAAAGTCTTTCAGATCTTTATGTTTGCTCGTTTTTCCTGCTTCCAATACATCATCTTCAAGAACCCATTGACAGGAGCCTCAGTAATGAGAAAATCAATTTCATTCACTTCACCTGTCAGTGGTTTTATTTGTCAGGAGAACACCGAATTCAAAACAGGCTATTTTTACAGCTTTGATGTATGGTAAGTTATTGAGGGTAAATTTTGAAATAGTATTTGTTTTTTTATTGGATGATATGGGCCTTTTAACATGCAGATCATCTTGAAGGAAATAAAAAGCTTGCGTATGTTAAAGC
>JBBMFX010000080.1:20354826-20365200 GCA_037832545.1 Rhabdalestes septentrionalis | reverse complement strand
TTTCATTATCTGTCTACCAAATGGATTACAACCAGTTTGGCCAAATCACATTTACGTGTCATCCAATTTGTAAAAATGCAATATTCCACCCAACTGCAGGAGCAGCCATCAACTTGATTGTGTTTTCCAGGGTAATATGATGTACACAGCACTAATACAAACTAGATCAGTGGATCATGTACTGCAGAGAAAATCGTTTTTCTGAAATCCAGTTATGGCAAGTTAATTAGCTTTTCTTAATTACTGTATTTGTCCATACACACCAGCTCATCCAAACTTGTCTTCTCAAATTGAGAGATTTGCTGCAGTAACAGCCTCTATACTTCACATGCTGGAACACTGCTATGATAATTTGCTGTCAAAAGCATTAGTGAACTCAGGCAAAGATGTTTGATGGAAGTTCTGGATTACAAACACAGTGTTTGAAACACCACTCCTTATCCGAGCACGATTTGGATGGGGCTGCCTTACTCCAGAGGATGTAGTTTCACACCTCCACATCCCATTGCTGAAGGACTTTTAATTGATAATGTTTTTCTATGGTCATTATGCTAACTGTACGTACACTTGAATACTATAAATTGTGTGAAACCACTGGAAGTATTGTCCAGATGCTTTTATTGCCTGATAAAACGGCCAATGAGCCTTGCTAGAAGGTAGAAATAGGAAATAAACTGTATATCCCAGTATTATTTCTAAAAACCTGTTGATCTTTAGAGTCTTATAGAAGCCTGAATCACTCTGGGACCTCTACTCAGCCAGGTTCTTTCATTATCTCTTCCACTGCTCTATCAGTAAAGCCCCAGTAGAGCTTTAGCTTATGTGTTTGGGGCCCGAGGTGCTTCGTAAAGCGCTCAGAAAGAGAGAAGGAGAGAGCTGGATGAACAAAATGGTAGGACAGGGTGAGGGCAGGTGAGGAGGGAAGGAAGGGGATGCTCACATGAAGGAGTGCATGCAAGACGAGGGTCGAGATTAATCTAACCTGTTGCGTAACAAGGCTGCTTTTCAGCTTCCCCCATGAATAGAGACAAATGAAGCTTGTTTACACCCAGTTTGCCGTGCAGCCTACCCTGCGCCCGTTCAAGTCTCATCTGTCAAAAACCTCAGCAACCGTCCGGAAAGAGAGAGGAAAAAAAACAAAACAGAGCAGTGAACTAAAGTATAATGGAAGGAGCGTATTCGGTGACAGAATACTTTCATTGTCTGGCGAAAGCAATCCCATGGGCCGAGCTGTGAAATGACAATGCTGCCATCTTTTTTGACAAGGGTCTTTTATCAAGTGGCTGCGGAGATCCTGGTCCCAATCAGAATTTAGAGAGAGAGAGAGAGAGAGAGAAACTCGCTCGCACTCGTTTAGCCACTGCTAGCTGTTGATGTAGGAACTTCAGCTGATTTTGTGAGTGCAAGACGTCAAATTATAATAAATCTACCTGTCAGAGGAACGGGGGAGCCAGGAGAGGTGAGGGCACTCAGAGTGTGTGAGCGTGTGTGTGAGTGTGTGTGCTCAGCGTTAGGCCACACCAGTCCCTGAGTGATAATTAAGACCATGCTTGTGGGAATTTCACTTACCTGCTTTTGATTACTGGCGTCAGGACGTCCCCACTGGGGGAGCTGGTTAGGTTTCATGCACTGACATTGATTTTAAGTGTGAAAAGGACACTGTACAATTGAATAGTCCACAAATACTTGTCCGCAATTCAATGAGCTATTTTAAATACGCTGGTTTAGAGGGTTCTTTTCATTCTGTGGGTACACAACTACAAAGATTATATTATATTACATTCATTTGGCAGAACCATTTTTTCAGACAAGACACTAGGCTTCTTAGTTCCAGAAAAGGGCAATTCCCACAGAAACAACAACATCTTGTGGAAAGTCTTTCAAGGAGAGTGGAAGTTGTTCTAGCTGCAAAGGGGGTATTAAACTCTATGGATTTTAATGCAATGCCATTATAGTGTGTATGACGATTATATAGTGTTTTAGGGCTAAAATATAGCAACACGTTTATTTAGTGCAATGCTGCACCAGTCTCTCTCTTTAAGCATTGTCATAATCACAAAGGCTTCAGTGTACTGTTGCTCGCAGAGAACATAATAATGGATTGGTGGACCAGATCGAGTTTAAGCCTGTTCCTGGCTTTTATATCTGAGTGTCTCCATTTAGAGGTTTCGTTTTGTTCATCAGTTGACTTTCCTTTGGAAATAATTGCTTTGATGTATTCATGTGGAAATGATAGGAAATTGCTGAAATGATTTGAAATATAAGCACTCAAATAAATAAAAAAATTATGGCCTATTTTTTTTGCCTGTTTATTAAAAAAATACAAGAGCTGCTGTTGTGTCATAAACTAATATCTTCTGCTATGACTTTTTCTTTTCATTTTTTACCAAAACCCATGCTCAAAATAATCATCTCATTAACAACCCGTTACAAAGTTGAAGCAGGGAAATCAGTCACATATTATGGGCAGGGGTCCACATTGTGGAGGCCTTCCAACCTTTAATAATTCAACTTGTGCAGTCAGTCTCTCCATTACCGAATTCAGCCACCAAGCAGTGAGCAGTTGGCAATCCACCCAAAAAGGTTGGCTAATGGGCATGAGTTGAGCAGATGTAATAGGGCAGGAAAAAGACTAACATTTGCGGTATCATGGCCTTTTAAGACTGGACTTAGGCACACCTCATCAATATCTAAGCCACTGCATGACACGCAAATTAACCCTATTGAACTAAGTGTCCTGCTGAACAATCCATTATGAGAATTTGGCAATGGTTCCTTAATATCTTTGAATTTGCCATCAGAGGAGGTACAGCCTGAGTGTACAACCAGTGCTCTATGTGTTATTCCGGTTTCAATCGCAATTTTAAAGATGCACAGGGCTTCCTTTGAGTGTGCAAGCTGATTAACTTTAAGTGCTTATTAGTAATAATACAGGAAGCCCTCATATTTGACTGATTTGAAAGTGGTTTATGAGACTTATTTTTGGCTCAAAGCTGGGCATTATGCAGTTATTAACAGATAAAATGGCAGAGATCAGCTTAAAGACTTAACGAAGACTATCTCGGTAACTCTTAAGCAAAAAAAAATTGTGTTCATACTGTTTGTCATCTTATTTTTATCATTTTCTTTTTCACATAACTGCATTAAATTCTGGAACACAGGCAGGGGGATGTGACATTTCTTTGGAAACATACCAAATGTCACTCAAGTGTCTTGTCATCCACTAGAGTTGCTCTAATGGCCTCAGGCATCTTTAAGCTTGGATACACGAGACCTTATCTGGGGGCTCTGGGTATGTGCTCTCATGCCTCAGGTCCCTCTGGATCTGTCGCAAGCACAGGTAAGCTGCGCTCATGTCCATGGAACTGGGAGGGAATGCAAAGTGATACAGCATGTGGAAATTGTGATACAGCAGAAATTGTGAATAAAGTGTGTCTCCCTAACTACAATATTGGACAAATGTATTGAGATGCCTGATCATTACACCAACAGGGGCTTTGTATGACATTATATTTAAATGCATGGACTTTAATAATGAGACACTAGTGTTGGACAAGAAGGCCTGGCTCACAATCTCTTTTCTAGTTCATTCCAAAATTATTGGATGGGACTGATGTCAGGACTCTGTGTGGGCTGGTCAAATTCTTCCACATGGATCTCATCCAGCCATGTTTTATGGAGCTTTCTTTGTGCGCTGAGACACAATCATGCTGGAATAGAAAAGGTTCTTCCACAAACTGTATCCTCAAATTTAGAAGCATGGCGTGGTCCAACATTTCTTGTGTCCCAATACTTTTGTCTCTGTAGTGTATATGGCTGAGAAACGACAGATCATCAGGGTGACCGAACACCTCCAGACTAAAACACAAAAGACCATTCGGGAGTAGGATTCCATCATCTGATGTACAAAAATACATTTATTTGAAACAATTTCAAAATGACAGATTTTTGAATTCCATAGAAATACTGAAATAAGGATGGTATTGGACAGTAATCATGAGCCATGCAGCTGTACACTTGGGTGGAATGAGAGAAAAGCATCACCATGGTTTTGCCTGTCGAGACATTGTGTGGTAAACAACACCGACAAATTACACTCAGCTTCTCCTCGGCCGTCTTCATTTCACTTACATTTCCTAACTGTTGCACCATGCCAAGAAACGAGCTCCATTCAAGCGGAGCAAATGAAATCAGATAAACAGAAAGACGAGCTTGTAAAGATAACATTCAACTGAAAATGCTTGAAGAACCTGGAGAGATATCAAGAGCGGAACCTTGGTACATTTTTTTATTCCTCCCAAAATCAACAACCTTGGAAGGGGGGCAAACAGTACAAACCTTGACTACATAATGTTGGTGCTTCGTATTGCATAAGAAGCCAGATACAAGGTACCATCAAACAATGAAGTAAGGGGTTGTGACAGACGCTAGCAGGCTTTCCAGTTGCACATTCATGTTCTAATAGCGAGGCGATCAGGCAAGGACTTGGGGTGGAGTGTGGAACGCAATAAAGTGCGAAAAAGAGGGCATGGCTGACGGGTGTGAACTCTGAGCCGAGATGGCCAAGCAAGCAGCGTCAGGAAGAAAGAAGAAGCACACCAGCTCCACGCTTTTATAATGCTAACCAACTCCAATGCTCAAGGCCAAGAGTCAAACAAAGGTCAGGAAGGAGCCAATACAGAATTCAAAAATGAATAAATTACTTTAAAAATATGAAAATAAATTGCAGGCCTTGCCCAGGCTGGATTGGTGTGACTAGGGAAAGTCTTAATTCATGATAGATTTGGCTGGCGATTTTGAGTATTTTTCACAATGCCCAAAACTGAACCAGATGGTACAGTTTACAGTAGGTCAGTACATGGCCTGCTTCTGGTCAACTAAAACAGGTTTTGTTGTCCACTACCTGGTTATGATAGACTATATTACTCTTAGGCTGATTCAAACAGGCCAGCCATTCACTACAAACACCATTTTACCCCTTAAAATGACCTCAGTTCTACCCTTAATTCCCTGTTAAGGAAAATTAAGGGGAAAAGTGCACAGACTGCGGCTGAGTAAGGGGTAAAACTACAGAACGTTCGCCATCCTTTTTAAAATTTTACATAAATAATGTAACGGCCTTAACAAACACCTCGCATTTTAGATTAAGGGGTTTCATACATTTGCCTCATATCTGTTTTAAAAGGGGACATATTATGCAAAACTCACTTTAGTTATAATGGTCTATGGGCTATACAGAACATGTTCATGAAGTTCTTTGCACAAAATCAATCACTCTCACATAAAGAGATCTCACCAGATTTATCCCACCCATCCCATGCTAATGCTGTGCGTTTAACACATGTGAAACAGAGGCACTATCCAGCCCTATATGTTCGACCCGAGTCAGACCCAGAGCGAGATGGACACAACACTTATGTGTGACTTGCCTTTGCCTGTAGCCATAGTGCTCAGCATCTTATGTAAAACCAGCTGGCGGATATTCAATTAATCTAGTAACTTAATTCAAATGAAAAGGTTTGGTGTTTTTAAAAAAAATTAAGTTAGGGTTAAGCACATTTTAAGTACATTGTGTTTCATAGTGATTTTTAAAGGAACTCTGGGCTTGGGTAATTTCAGTCATTTTTGATTCATCCTAGACACTACAAATTCATACTGGATGAAAATGACGGTCCTTAACTATTACAGAGATGGTCCCATGATTTTCAAGCAATCGCACAAGTCGATAAACATTAATTCCTTGGCATATACTGAAAAGCTACACGTTCTTTACACAGCTCTGACACTACTTAATATCTTGGCTGAAAAATAGCACAAAAAAAAATTCTCCTGTCCCCCATTGTGAATGTTTTAAGATTTGGCACGGAAAATGACAGTACCAACACAAATCAAACTAATCCTGCTGAAGCACCGATGAACAAGTGTGCTGGGTTTGTAGCGGGTGAGGAACGTGTTGATGCTACAAGCCTCCCTGCTGTTTTCCTGCCTGCTGTAGTGTAACTGCCTGCTGACTTCAGCATGGTGAAGCGGCGGGGCGAAAGGTGATTAGCAGGAAAGCCCTTCTTTTTGCTTGCTGCACTGTGCACCTGCTGGCATTAACGCTATCGTGCGTGTAGAGCCAGGGAGCCGCTGAGCTTCTGTTGAGTGTTCTTTCTTTCTTACTTTCTTTTTTTAAAGAAGTGCCTGTACTGTAAAAGCCCTGCAGCCTCGCCAGGACAGTTTGCGGTAATTGAACAGAAGGGCTTGCGTAATCTGTTTATGCAGTACTTTCAGGGTTAAAAAAAAAAAGAGCGAGAGAATACTGCCATTATTGTGGTTATGGCTGAAAAGGGAATAATGTAAATAAGCCCAGATCAGCAGGGATGCCACACTAGCGTAGAACAAGCTGCCCAGGATCAGCAGATTTCCAAATAGTCACTGTGCAACACTTGCTTTCGCCATGGCCGTGTTGCATTAGATTTACCATCAGCGCGGATCAACAACATCCATCAGAGCCGATTCATACTCTGCACTTCTGCTTATCACTGTTTATCAATAAATACTTTGTTCTGGCCGTTCCTATGCCTGGCCAGGAGAGACCAGATAAAACTTACAAAGATAAGCCCTGCTCAGTTAATCACTAAGATCGGATGTTGGTGGTAATTAGTCTTGTACACTGATCTGAGACCAGTTTTGCAAAGTCTAGCCAGACGTACACTCCTAAAAAAGATACAGGTTTGGTGTGCAGTCCTAGGAAAACTTTTTCACTAGTTTGTACAAAAAAATCAGTCATATACAAAACATAGCTTTAAGGTTCTTATAGACAACCATCAGTTGTCTACAATGTCATTATGCATTTTGTGGCACTTTTTTAAGGTTGAGATTTGAGTGCATGCTTGCACCAAAAATTATACTGAAAATATATCCATGTTCTTTAAAAGCTACTAATAGGAGCTTTGAATAAACTCCAAATCCTATTTGACATAGTTTAATGTAAAGTCTGTCCAGCTTCAAATTTGTTTGGTATAACATTATAGCTTACATTACTCTACATTTAAAATTTAACCTCCTTTACATTAACTGAACAAAAAGGCTTCCAGGGAGATTTCATCCAGATCCATTGGAGCCAGTTCAATGAACATCAATAGATCCAGATCTTCTTTCAGTATTTAGAAGACGTAGCACCTGTTGTTCTCCAGGTGAAGGGGGGAAGAATTATAAAGAACCACTCAAATTTAAACCTTAACCAACTTACTTCTTTGAATATTCCAGTGTTTCTCAAACTCTCTATCTGCCATATTACGGAGTAATAATTTTCCTTCGTAAAGAAATAAGCAGAAAACCTTATAATAGAAACAAGCGAACAGGTGCTTTTCATGTGACAGATACACTTCAGGTTTAAAAAGGCTGGATTGTCTCGTTCAGCCCTCACCATCTGTGAGAATGGACTCAAAATCTCGAATGCCAACATAGAAAAGCAGAAACAATGAACTAAAATGGACTAAAAAATATCTATTTACAGCACTCGCTTATCTACAACACATACTGTAACTTGCGTCCTTACAAATAACATGCACAAGTCAAGGATTTTGTTGAAAAAAAATGAAAAGAATTAGGGCTTTTTATACTTTTTTTAAAAGTAAATGTCTCAGACTCTCACCACTCTCTTATCCGTTCGAAAGGTACTGTGTTAAGGTTCACAGTGCGGCCCTCACCACCATATTTACAATAGAAGCAGGTGAAAATGACAGCTTGTGGCTGTATATACAGAGAAATGAACTCAGGCTATTGAGACTATGATACAGTTCAAAGCTCCCTCCTGGGAGACAAGACACAATAAAGATTTTTTCTTAAAAAAAAAACAAAACCTAAAAAAACAAAACAAAACAAAAGAAACCAACAAACAATATATTTTCAATTGTTTTTTTTCATATAAATACTCTAACTTTTATCATATTTGTTTATACAGTAACTATTACAATTTAATATGTATAAATTAAACTGGGATTTCAAGTGGCCAAATGTTTTGATGGCAAAAGATGTGGTATGACAAAAAGGCATTGTTTTTGTAAGGCGTTCACTTTATATCTTATATCTCATGAAACAGGTATTAAAAAAAACGAAAAAAAGAAAAGAAATCAGCTTTATATACAGCGGCTGGCGTACCTAACAAGATTCAAATGAATACAGACGGCATGGTTGATAGAAACAGAACTAAAACGTCCATTGCAATTCTTTCACATTTCCTCCTCTACTTTGAGTCGATGCATTTATAATCCTGATGTACGAAGGATTCATTTGGAACCAATGGTTTCGGAACCGAGTGTCACAATTGTTGTGTCATTTGAATGATTGCGTTGTGCAAGTGGTCGCATGTAAGGGTCTTGAACACACATCTCTTTATCCGAAGATTTTCAAAGTATAAATAAATAATAACCAGTAAGTTTGCTGGTAAATTTTAACGCACACTTTATATATATTTGAGTTTAACATATAAAAAAAGTGCCAAACTTTTGCAGATATTTGTCCAATATTTTAAACTTAGCAAATAAACAGTAATTGTATATGACACTCTGAGGATGTGCACTTATTTTCAATTGGATAATCATCAAAACTCGACACTTCCGGGCGCTAACATTAAAATTTTAAACCAACAGATACATACATGTTCTTTCATAGCTACTGATATACTGACCTATTCAACCTAATGATTTGTCGGTGTGATGTAAAGCTTGCCCAGCTTCAAAATAGTTTAATATTATCTTGAGCAAACATCACTTTATCCCAAAACTGCTTGCGAGCTGAGGCGAAAAGTTACAATTATTCATATGGGTGCCTTTTCGTTTGCGTATTGCCTTTGACTCCATGCTCGCAGTGGCTCTGATTCTAATTGATATGCAAAAAAGATGACCCTGC
The DNA here is from genome assembly GCA_037832545.1 of Rhabdalestes septentrionalis. NCBI lineage: Eukaryota > Metazoa > Chordata > Actinopteri > Characiformes > Alestidae > Rhabdalestes > Rhabdalestes septentrionalis. The sequence continues at coordinate 20,356,305 of JBBMFX010000080.1, read as the reverse complement.
GAACGGATGAGAGAAAGAAAAAGAGGAAAAAGAATGAAACAAAGGCAAAGTTAAAACAGAAGCTGAAGTGGTCACTGGATGAAAAGTGAATGCAGGAAGCTCAGGGCTGCAGGTGCTCCAGATCAAACGACTACTTCTGGATTCAAGACGACGTCCCCTTTTTATAATCTCCTGTCAGACTGAACAAAATCAGGATTTCTGCGTGACGCTACAACTGATGTTTCAACAAAAAGTACCACTTCGCATCGCCACCGAAACGAGAAGAAAAGCTACGACGTTATTGTTATTGTAGCTCGTACATTCCGAAATGCCGTCGACAGAACGGAAGTCGTCCGGAGCGGACACTTTGCCATCAACACATTCTGAAGTTGGTTGGTGAAGTTTTTTTATTGAAGGCCCAGTGTTTTTTTTTTCTGCTTTGCCACTCAATTGGAGTCTGCGCCTCATTTTCTCTCGCCGCCGAGCCCGTTTTTCATCATAATTAAAAACGTCTCATTAAGTGTGTTTAGATCCTCTGCGCAGATCTTATCAAACAAGACACCCATGCAAATCTGTATAAACGAGGTCCTTAGAAAACTATTAACAATGAGTGTTTCTGCAATTACAAAAAGAAAGAAAAAGGGAAAAAAACTGAACAAAAACAAAAACATACAGAACTTTTCAAAATGGCAATGCTTCTGTACACTTTGTTTACATTGCACTTCCAGGTTTGCCTTGTCCTAGATGGCCTGGGGGTGCTCCTCCCGCTCAGACGCTCGTACAGTTGGGGATCTCTCTTGTGCTTTCGCAGGTGTTGATCATTCCACCTGGTTAGGAAAACAAGGACAGGGCCGTGTGAGTCGAGCAGCAATTGTGAGTAAGGACCAGATTCACTAGCTGTCAAAGTTGTACATTCTTCTGAATGCGTCCAAGAACAAAAAAATGGTTCCTTTACACTCATATTTCACTTGAATGGTCCTTTAAACAATCATACATTCAACTGTTCTTTAGGAAACCAAATGCTATTTTAATATTCTTTTCACAGAACACTTTCACCTTTATTTTTAAGGGTATAATACAGATTGTGCATTATATTATCGTCATTATGCTTTCATCCAGCAGAGGTCTCTTACTCCAAAAGTGTAGGCAATAGTGTTGTAATTTAGTCCAAGATCAGAAACTAAGAGGCTCAGCTGCATTTATCTGATTTTGGTTTCCCATTTAGACTAGTGGTTTCATCAAAAGCCTTGATATGCTTTAAGAAGAAACACACATAAACAAGTCAACTTCACACTGAATGTAGATTTATCAAAATAGCAGATATGCTATGCAAATATCCAGACCGCTTAAATGTGGCATATTCAAATTAGAGAAGCTTTTTTCTGATGAGGATGTAGCCATAAATGGTTAACTCAACCTTGAACACATGACAATTTAAAGACCCGAAACCTCATTAATGGCTCTGAACAAAAATTGAAATATGGAATGTGTGTATCATAT
>JBBMFX010000080.1:20267760-20281826 GCA_037832545.1 Rhabdalestes septentrionalis | reverse complement strand
CTCTCTCTCTCTCTCCCCCCCTCTCTCTCTCACTCACTCACTCACTCTCTCTCTGTGAGTCATTCTCTCTCTCTGCATTGGAAAATGATGATGTGTGTGTCTGTTTCCAGCAGCTGAGTGAAGTCATACACACACAGCGACAGAACGAGGCGAGTTGTGGAATCATTGGTAATACAGCAGCTTTGGCCTATTTGCACCTGTCACACAACAACATTTTTTTCTCATTTGTTTGAACACTTATCTATTATCCATATGAGTGTCATTTGGATCAGCTGTCACAACATGCTTCTGTTAGACTATCCACAGCTTTACAATGGAGTTTTTGGTCAGGTCAGTTTTAGAAAAAGTGACTGCTACACATTTGCAAGGGGACAATTCTACAGTGCTATAAAGGTGACACTGAAGATTAAATAGGCCCCACTTTCACTCCCTGATTTTTGCAGTCGAGAAAAAACAGCAAACACCAAAACCTAAATGGTGACTTTCCAACTATTTCAGATGTTTCCAGCAGATTAAATGGTGTTTATGGTGCATGAGAATGGATCTGTACCAAGATTGCTTTGGCAAGTGTGAAACTGCATCAGGGTGTGATTGGGGTGGTGGCACCTACCAGTAGAAGCGGTTGGGGGTCACTCGCTCGTGAACGAGCTGCCACTTCCGTCCAAAGTCAAACGAACTGTACAGCTGAGCGAAAGAAAAGGGCACAAGAAAGAAGAAAAGGCAGAAGTTAGGGGTTGTTAAAACGCGCCTGCTCTCCATTCACCCAAAGCAACAGGACGATGGTCTTCATCTTCAGCTCACTGCGTTTTCTCTGATTGAATCCAATTAGCTGCTGTGATTTAGATTTCATTATAGCTAGAGCTAACCCAGAGCAATGGGCTGCAGTGCTATATGAAGCCTGGGCTCGGGCCATAAAGCACAATCCCTTCTGTCAAGTTGCCATGGCTTAATAAATGCGGCGCCATTAAAAATCCGGCTGCTCCGGGTAATGGACGGATCCGTAGTTTACCCAGATGGGACGTTTGCCATTTTGAAAATGTCTTGATACAAAATGAATATACATAGTAAAATAAGCACTGCTTTGCATGGCTGTACTTTCAATTGGTGTTGAACTGAAGCCAGTTTTCTTCAAAACTGACCATTCATGCCTGTGAAATGTGACCAAAGTGAGTCTTTTGAATTCTTGCCAATCTATACACAAAGTTTATAGTTACTGAGAAAAAATGCTATGGTATATCACACATGATACACTATATGGACAAAAGTATTGGGATGCATGACCATACACTAACAGGGGCATAGCGTTGGAGTTGGCCTCCCTTTGCAACTATAACAGCTTCCACTCTACTTGGAAGGTTTTTTACAAGATTTTCTGAAGGGAAATTTGTGCCCATTCATTTTGTCGAGCATTTATGAGGTCAGACACTGATGTTGGTCTGGCTCAAAATCTCCATTCCAGTTAATCCCAAAGTTGTTGGATGGGGTTGTCTCCTTCAGCCATGTCTTTATTGAGCTTGCTTTGTGCACTGGGACACAGTCATGCTGGAGTAGATAAGGTTCTTCCCCAAACTGTGTCCACAAATTTAGAAAGATTGCATTGTCCAAAACGTTTTGGTACGCAGAAGCCTTAAAACTTTCCTTCACTGGAAGTAAGGGGCCTTGACCAAACTCTGAAAAACACTTGTGTCTCAATCCATTGGTCCATATAGTGTACATTTACTTGTATAGCACTCATTGGCTTCCAACATGCTATACAATAAATACATAATTTCTTATACTGTGCACGCCTCTGCCTTGCTTTAGTAAGTCCAAAGTCAAAATTGAGCTGCTTCTTTCACACCTCAAGACTCAGTAATGAGTTTTGTTAAGGAACAGAACAAGAAAAAAGGTGTATTACTGCAAATAACATGGTGGCTGTAGATTTCACGGTGCTGCTGCTATTTGCAATAACACACAACCCCAAGCGTTCCATTGCTTTTATACAACAATTTTGTAAAGCAATGTTGTTCCTTAGCACCCAATGATGAGTGGAATGACATCGGTGTGATACAAGCTATCATGCTGTTATCAGACACAACAACTGTTTTTTTCAGCCAATCAGATTGGGTGGACTAAATGAACCATTGAATAAACCTAAATATCTATTCACTTGTCATATTTTGACAAGCTGGCCAGGTGGACATTCGAAGCAACAAACACACAGCATCCTGTCCAGTGATTTGGACTGGACTCTGCGGAGACAATTTCATGGGATTCTTAATGGATAAGAAAGCCGTCTGCCTCTCCCCATCCCTAGGCAGTTCAACTGACTCCGTATGAGGATGTCTGCACAGTCACTGATTAGGCTAATTAATGAATCATTTGTGCTCTCTTGATGCAACAGATGCACTGTGATATTTTATGCAAAATGGCAATGTGAAGGATTAATTAAGAAGACTGTATGTGAACTGAAAACACACTACATGGACAAAAACAGGGCCACCAACAGGGACTGTAAGAATACTGCAATGACCCACCTAGACTTGGTCCCCCTTTGCAGCATTAACTGCTTCCAATCTTCTTGGAAGGCTTTCCACAAGGTTTTAGACTTACTGTGGGAATCTGAGCCCATTCTCTCTGTAGAGAATTTATGAGGTCAGACACTGACTTGCATTCTCTATTCTTTCCCAAACTGTGTCCACAAAGTTGAAAGCCTGACATGTGTCCAAAATGTCTTGACGCATTAAGATTGCTCTTGACTGGAAGTCAGGGGTCTAGCCCAAACCCTGAAAACAAAGTGTCTGATATTTTTGTCCATATAATAAATACTTCTTTGTGGTAAACCAGGAACAGACATGTAGTTCACAAGGAACCTTTGAAAGAGCTCAAATCTCATTACATTTGAGCTGCATTATGACAGACCAAAGGCACAAACAGGGATGGATGGTAGATTGTTAAATGTGTAACTGGAGAAGGCAAAGGTTTCCGGCACCATTTGATTAGATAGTAGATTCAGTGAATTGGGTTAAGCTCTCATCACTGAAATAAAAACAACCAATGACCTTTCCCTATGTAAAAATTCACTTTCTAATTGAGTGTATTTTCTTCTGTAAAATGACCCAATAAACATCTGCTGCACAAAGGTACACTGTTCAGGACACCTCCTGTGTAAAGTGTACCAATTCAGAACATTTTCAACATAGTTATATTGTTCATCCTGTGTTCTGTGTATTAATACCAAGTTCAGAACATTTGTACTGTGTAATTGGCCACTTATGAACATTGTCCCCTGTTACATCACCTAAATCAGAACTATTCCTTAATATATTTACACTGGACAGATGATGATCTGAGTAAAATTACCCAGTTCAGAGAATTTTTCAGCCTAAGAATGTGCACTCTGTAAAATGACCCAGTTGAAGACAAATTACCCAGTTCAGAACAGTTGACTGTCTTTATTTGCCCTGTTTTTCTGAACTAAGTTTTAGACAGATCATGTTCTATGTAAAATTAGCCAGTTTAGAACATTAGCTTCTCAAAGTTCCTCTGCTCAGAACAAGTCCTTTTGAAAAATGACTCTGCTCAGGACATCTCCTGGTGCAAAAGTAGGGGGAAAATAACATGAAAGTGCAGTAAAGTCGTCCAAAGTTAATGAGTAGCTACTCAAGCTTGTTTTGCCAAAATCTCAGCTCTGTTGTACATCAGGTTCCGTGACATATGAAAGCTAGCATGACCCTTCCATTTTGCAGCACGTGTGGCCTAATTACCAATGCTCTAGATGTGTTTCCAGCCACAATTAATGACAGAGGCCTGTTCGTTTTTTCTTATTATGCTGATTGATGCTACTGTTGATCAGGCTCCCGCTGGGACTCAGTGTGTGCTGTAATTTTAGTCATCCAGTGAGAAGTCAGAGACCCAGTCAAGCTCTGGCCTATTTAAGCATCGGATCTAGACTGTTATTGATGGCGTCCGTTGTTATAGTGCAATTTCACTGGAGGTGTATCTATCACCCCCAGGCCAGAAAACAGGTGTTCAGGTGGAAATTCTGGGTATATTAGCGGCTAACTTCGCTAGTGTCGCTGTTCGAAATTAATGTGGCTCTGTAGCAATATAAGCATTGTGCCAAGTCTGTACTTGCCAGGGGGGAAGTGACGGGGAATAGATAAAGCATTGGGACCAGGTAATGTTGATATATGTGGCCCTGTTAAATTAACTACCCTTGAAACAGGACATGACAGTTTGGACAAATTTGACACCGCACTTGTTTATGGATTGCTTTTTTTCCCTTTTTTTTACCCACTTTATTAGTAATACATCAAGCAAGATCAGGTTAGTGGTTAGCAGTTCACCCTTCACTATTTAAGGCTTTTCAAAACGTGTCGGCTTAATCAGTCCTCCATCTGGTTTCGTTCGAGGCCTTTCACAGTTAATGTAATCTGTCCAAATTCAGGACGAGAGACTTCGAGGCCGGAGCTCATCCATCCCCTGTCGTGGTTGATGCTCCTGGACCGCAGGGTCCCTCATAAGTGCCGACGTTGACGTATTGTGCCACTGGGTGAGCCCAACCTGCGGCAATTCATCAGCCCAATGACATGCTCAATTTTAAAAGCTCCAAGCTGTCACAAAGTGGGCTTCGTAGCTTCCCTGTTCGCGTCGATAAATCACCAGGCGGGGGCAAGGACCCACCACCAGTGTTAGGTGACTGCCAGCAGACAGGCTGAGGAAGGCCTGCTAATGCCAGCTAAAGGGACAAAGAAAGGGTGCAAAGGATGCATTTAACTAATGCATTTATAATGGAAATCTGGCAAATGCATTTGCAAAAGCATCTACTCCAGAAAAAAAAGGCACCAGGTAAAACCTTACGGGAGTCTTGTCGGGTTCCAATGCTGGAGGGTTACAGGGTTCTCGCCTGCTCTGAATGCTTGGTTAGTCTAATTAAGGGGCTTGATCATTAGCTGATGAGTGAAATCACATATTTCAGAGGTGTGAAAAATGCTGAACTCTGCATGGTGAATCTCTCCAGGAATGTAATTGCCTAGACCTGTGTTATTTTTTTTTTCTTTTTGGCTGTTTTTTTCTTTTCCTAAGAACTTGGACATGCCCTATTAAAGAGAGGCATGGCAGGGCACAGGGCTGAGTTGCTAGAAAAAGTCAGCGTTCCGAGAATCATATTCACGATCACGTACGGAGGCTGGATGATTTGTATTCTAAAAAGGTGTAAGAAACATCGACCGAGCTTTAGCCTTCAAATGTTTCTTCCATCCTGCTCTTTTCCTTTCAGTAAGCTTGCTGAACAGCCAAGCTCCTATGAAGCCAGACCTTCTTTATTCCTTAAAAAAAAAGTGACAGAGGGGCTCATCTGGCAACATTTCTCAAAAACTAGTCTGACAGAATGACTCGAGATAGTCGAATGCGGCGAGTCAAATGGTTAGACCTTTTTTGTGGACCACCTCAAGACGGAATTCCACAGCTGCTATCGACACCATCTGACAGACCGGGCCAGCTTTGAAAGGTTTAAAGATTCATGGGCTTGTCACTGTGCTAGACAGGCTAACCTTAGCTATTAATAACATTAGATATGCGACAGAAAGATGGAAAATTTGCCTTTTGGTCCCAAATCATTAGCATTGCTTTCTTACTGGCTTGTTATCTTTGCATAATGCAGATTTTTGCTTGCCGCATCTTGTCTGATTGAAGGCATCCGGTGACCTTAGCCACAAACGGTGGCCAGTGCGCGTTATTACAGAGGCCATTTAGCAGTCAGGGTACCACACTTTTGAACCATGGTGTTTGAAACAGCCCTGGAAACACAAAAATGTCAGCATTAGCCTACCAGATGGTGAAATTAGCCTGACTTGTGGCTCCAATTAGTAACAGGATGACGCATTTGCGGCATGCTCAGAGGTGACTATCAGCAGCCTTCATTTGATTAAATCCAGACTTGCAAATAGCCAGGCAAACGAAGAGAGACATCTGAGGGATTTGTTGGGTTTGTGTGCTGTAATGTTTTTTGTGAGTCCCGTTCAGTCAGCATCACGACCCTCAGGTTGGCATAATTTGCGGACAGATGTACACAATCGCTTCGTTTTGTGGACCACCTGAGTTTCCACGGCGGTGCCAGCACAATGTGTTTGGATTAACCAGATGACTGAAAGAGATAACATGCAATAAACGGGCTCTATATTAGATTAATTAAACACTAATACAGTTTATTAAGCTGTGAACGAGTCCCTGAGCAATTAGATTCAGCTGCTAGATTAACTGCTGAGGTGACAAAATAATAATTACAATCTACTGAACTCATCAAACGTAAAATTTAAGTCGACCTTAGGGAAAATAATTCAGAGGATACAGAATACAAGGTGAATGTAGTGACTAATAAAATAAGGTCATGTAGTAGAGGCTATACACAATGGGTACAATGCAGATGTAGTAAATAACACAGAGAGAGAGAGAGCAGTTAACAGAATTATGGAAATAAGCAACCAAGTGCTATTGTTCCAGTGTCCCATGCCATTACCATAATTCAGTTTTATGCTATCTAATTAAGTTAGCCATAAATTCCTGATGCATTTATGTACAGTGCTGTAAATCATCTTGGACCGTTCAGCGGGCGGGCTATAGCAAGATGCTGTTTCCTTTCTTTCATACTTTACTCGACTGTGAACACACTCAATGCCGCCTTAAGCTTCGGCTGAAATTCTTTTCGAACCCCCTGTCTTCAAGAAAGTGTTCGGCAAAACATTCTATGGATGGAAATCTTCTCTCATCTGCTTTCTTTCCAGACTCTGTTCATGATTTATTTGGCTTTTCTATTGTTTTGTTAAAAATTAGTCTCAGTCTCATCTGACTGAAACAACCAAATTAAATTTGTTAATAAGATTTTGATAAGAATCATGTGGAATTTTAGTTGTATGTCATTTGAAAGGTATCTTTAGATACAAGCTTAGGGAAAAAGTAATCTGCGTTCTGATTGGCTGGGCTAAACTGTGCCTCATCCTAAAATATGAGCTCAGTGTGAAAGCGGGAGGCAACACTGCTGTCAGCTGAAGATCTTTATTGCAAATGTATTGTTTTACAATGTGGTGAGGCCTATAGAGTGTTTGAAATGTTCTGAAACTATGCTTATATAATACATCAAACTCTTCATGGAACCATCATGAAATACACACACACACACACACACACACACACACACACACACACTACTGGTCTAAAGTTTTATGACACCCCAGTGTTTCAAGCTTTTTTTTTTTTTAATTCTAACAGTTCAAGTCCAATGAATAGCATAAAATGGTACAAAGGACTGTGCTGAACTGCGAGAGGTTTAAAAATGTTAAGGTTACCCAGAAGTGGGAAATCATTCTGTAGCACCATGCAGTAACTCTAGTATGTGCCTAGTTGGTCGGGTTCATCATACGAAAAGATAGTGTCCCAAAACATCCAAGCTCTGCCAGAACTACCTCAGAAATATAAACAAGATGGTGAACTGGAAAACGTGGAGTGGCCAGACTTCAAACCTACTTAAAATCTACCTGCTTTAGGATGAACTGGACAGAAGAGTGAAAACAAAGCTACCTATAAGTGCCGCACACATAGGAGAACTTCTGCAGCATAGCTTGGAAGAACTTTCTACAGGAGGAATAATGAGACATTGAACTGCTTGAATTTCAATACAAAAACAGAAAAATTGAGGTGTTCTAAAACATTTGACTGGTAGTGTGAATATATATGTCGTGTCATTATATAAATATATAAATATTATATAAATAATGACATGACATTCAAGCATTCAGTTACATTTTGCGTCATGTTATGACTAATTATAAAGTATTTAATTATGTAAGCAATTATTTTTCAACTGTCAAAAGGGTCCTGTGGCTAAAGGTACTAGAGCACAATGAAGGGCTGCTCTTTTAATGAGACATTATACAGAGCAGCCAGTCAGAAGACTTATTAATTCTGAGGGATGCAGTGAGCTTGGAAAATGGTCATTTAAAAATTCATTATGGAAGTTGTTTGGTGCAAACAGCAAAAACGACTTGGTTGTATATATAATGTACACAGTTTTGTATTTTTTTTTTCCAATTAAACTCTAATTTAAACTGCTGTAACTTTGAGCTGAGTTTTGTGAGGCAGATTCTGCTTCATTTAACCTTAATTCATTCAATGTCTGCAAGTACACAAATATATTCACTCGCTACAGGGGATATTTGGAGCGGATGTTAATCCTATGCATAATGATGAAGCTGGAAATGGAGCAGGCAGTGGACAAGGGGCCTGCATTGGGAATAAAAAGTCCTGATAAGCACGAACTCCCAGGTTAGCCTCTGTTTTAACCCGCCTTTGACTGTCACATCAAACCTGCAGCTGTGGAGGTTCAGGTGAGATCAGAGAATGTCAGAACGTCGCTCCAAGGGTTTTTTCTTCTTTCGATTTTTTTATTTTTTATTATTTTTTTGCAGAGGTGGAGGTTTGGGAGATTTGCTGGCCAGATGGAGCACTTAGCAGTTGCTGAAGAAATTACCAACTCAATTAATAATTATGGACAAGCAAGTTGGGTTAAACAGCAAGCATCTATAGATTTTTCATATAATAATAACAATAATGATAGAAATAATCATAAAAATACACGTTCATTGTAGTAAAATGTGATGACGAATTCTGTATCCTATCATTTTACTACCATAAACTGACATTACAACATACATACTTCACAGGAAATTATATTTATGTAAAGTGACTGTTTTTTGTATGACGCATTTGTTCATAATCAGAGCTAAATATATATAATATTTAGCTCTGATTATATACAAATATAAAAATTATGGAAGAAATACTTAATTTTGTATACATTTTAAATGGTAAAAATGCTGAACTTAATGATATATTGAGTATTAAAACTCATCCATAAGGTTTGATCAATTTGAAAAATATCTTTACATTTGTATAACTGTCTTGGCCCAGACTGTTCTGCTTTGTTCTGTCATTACCTGTCTTTGGATACATGTGCTTTCTGTTTATGAAGACCAGGATGTTACCGAGGGCTGTGCCTAGCATAGCACTGCTGCCGTTGAGGGCATTGGGCCCAAGGGTTGGACTTCTTTGCTGCAGAGGCGTCCCCAAGGTCTGTCCTTGATGTGGGTGAAATGGTGGTTCTGGACAATGCTGGGCTGGTTCCAGTACCCCCTGCTGTTCCAGAGAGCTACTCATCATCCCCGGTGCTTCCTGCTGTCACAGAGGGCTTCTCGGTGCTGCCGGCATGCCTGTCTCCTGGGAATTCCCTGTCTCCTAGGTCTTTGTCACAAAGTCCCTGCCTCATAAAACTTTGTTGTCAGCTGCTAAATTCCCTGGTCTCCATTCGTTGACCCCTCAGTCCCTTTGCCCATGCCCATTGCCTCCTATTTCCCTGGCTCCCCACAACCGACATCTCAGTGCCCCGGCCCTGCTGTGATGGCCAGCGCTGTTCGCTTCCCTGTCCCCTGGTTTCAATGCAGACAGCCTCCTAGTTCCATGGTTCCCCACCGTCAGTGCTCTGTTTGGTCCCCTGGCCCATTTTTGATGGCCTCCTTGTCCCCTGATCACATAAATCAGGCTGTTCAGAACATGGCTTTGGCCCCATCTGCGCTCCATTTAACTTATCTGCTCTAAGTGAACCTGCATTTTGAACCCACACACAGACATCCAACATCTCTGCCCAGAATGCTTTAAAACCCGAGCCTACGTTTCAGTTTTTGTTCCTTCTGTTAAGATTTTGCCCATTCCAGTTTCTGCCCCTGTTCCTGTTGCCATTCAAGTTTCAGTCTGATTGTCACCTGCAACATCCTTCCCTGTCTGTGTTGTTGTTCTTGCCCGGTCTCTGTTCTTGTTTCACTCCTCTGTTATGCCCTGTTTTTGTCCTGTTTTCACATGCTTTTGACTCCGGTCACACACTCCATTGATCATCTCAGTCCTGCCCTCCTCTTTAGCCTCTGAAACTGACTATTTGTAACCCTGCCATGTTTCAGTTGTTCTGTCTTTACTCCTTTGTATTCCTGCCTTAATGTCTGTCATTTATCGGTTAACCCTAACACTACCATCTATATCACTCGTAACCTCGACTCAGTTGTCTTGATCTTGTGACTTAATTTTTTGTCTGCATTCCTGTAGTCAGTATTTTTGTGTTTGTCTTGTTTAGTTTGTTTCATTGTCGTGTTTAGTTGGAAGATAAAGTGGTTTCCATTCACTTTTCAAATATGAATATTAACGGACTGAAGTAAATCTCCTAAAAAGTTCCAAAATATTTGCTGTGTGACATCATCTGAATGTTCAAACAAAATTGTAATACATTTAAAGATGTGCTGACTATAAAGTTTCAAGCATAAAACCATTTCAAAGTATTCCATTTAAAATACCTTTTTTTAATTTTCAGATGAATTCTAATTAAATTCTAATTCGATTGTAATTCAAATGTATTCACAGAAAGTACATAAAGGATCTGTTGAATTTCATCAATGAATGAAATTAAATTTTCCTCTCTTAATAGTAAACCGAGGTGATTTCTTATCCTATGGATACATTGTAATCACTGCAATACCTAATGAGAGTGGCGTGTCAGTGGTGGTGATCATTTCGTCATTACTATTTAAAGTACATACAAAGCATGAGCAAATGAGCCTCCACTTTACTATTAAGTGGTCATAAATATTCCTAAAGGCTAACAAGTGCAGCATGGTTGGCACCAGAAGTGTGTTGAACATTAAGGGGTGACCGAGCTTTGCCTTCCAGGAGGTGAGGCATGGAGAGAGAGAGAGAGAGAGAGAGAGAGAGAGAGAGAGAGAGAGAGAGAGAGCACTGACATGTTTAGGTGAGGGAGTGAGAGCACCACTAAAGATACAAGCCATCTGGAGGAGCACTGGAGTGAGAAATGTACTGCTGAGAGAGAGAGTCTGGTCCAAAGTTAACAGTAAAAGTAAACCCCCAATCTCCCCCAACGCACAAACACACGAATACACACATGCACACACACACACACACACACACACACACACATTTACTGATATTTTTATATACATGCATTCATCAATCATCCAAAACATTAAAACTGTGTATTGTTTAGGTCCCCCTTGTGCTGCCAAAATAGCTCTAGCCTGTCAAGGCACGGACTCCACAAGACCTCTGAATGCATTCTGTGGTATCTGGCACCATGGTGTTAGCAGCAGGTCCAAATCCTTGTAGTCGCAATGCAAAGCCGGCATCAATCTGACACAGATGCTTAAATTCCCCAAAATGAGATCTGGGGAATTTAAAGGACAAGTCAACACTGAACCCCTTATGCTAATGAAAAATGCCACTGCTCCTAGACAATATTACTGATCTGAAGAGGTTTACTTGGAGTATAATAATGATTGAGCAGGTGGTTCATGTCAAAGCAGCTTCCACAGGAATGCTAAGACCCAAGGTTGTTTCCCATTTCTGTGGTCCAGCACTGATGCTCATGTAACCAGCATTAACTTTTACAGCAACCTGTGCTGCAACAGAACTTCTGAGGAACCGGCCCCTAAGGCCTGACTTTGCTTCCCTACACGCATCAGTTAGACTTTTGTGCTCATGACCCTGTCACTAGTTCACTGGATGTCCTTCCTTGTAGCAACTTTGGTAGGTAATAAAACAATAATTGATCTGCTGGCCTAGTGTTGTACCCATCAGAAAAATATACAATGCAGGCTGGAACAAAAGGATTGGTGACCATAGCACTAAGCAACTTAAGGTGCAAATTGGATGCTGCCCATTTGTTATGCACAAGCCCTAGACATTCAAATGCATGTGTGTGTCTCTGCCTCATGCATATTTATCTGAGGGAGGGCCACAAATCGCAGAAGAATCAGGCAGAAAATGGGTGGAGATGATGTGCGGTGAATTAAACATTCCGCTTAAGGTGCTAAAGTTTCAGTGGATTAGCTATTTTTTATTATATTAGCATGGAATTTAACTGACTGAAGAGAGAGAAGAACATAATGAACCAACCAATATCGTTTTCGCAGCTCTCAGAGGAAAACTGTTCTCTAATAATTATTAATTTACACAAATCAGGGTTTCCCCCATATTTCCGACAGATCAGTTTATAACTCAGTGTACTAGTAAAGTCTGATTTCAACAAATAAAAAATGTGTAAAACAGTCTAAAACTAGCATTTGTTTACAGTTTTTTGGGTTGTTTTTTTTTTTACCCCAGCTCTATCACTTGACGCACCTCCACACGGCTCCATTTCGGACCGTCTCCCGATCATTTTGCCTGCAAAAATCAAACCTTTGCATGCAAGACAAGCGAGAAAATATGTCAACTTAACCAATTGAAGTATGATGTAACTTTCATTATTTAACCTGTATGTGCTACAACGAGACGTGACCTGACTTGCATAAACTACCATCTGGACATTCCTATGATCTGAACAGACAGCACTGTTAATCATTTTAGGAGCTTTGAAGAGATGTTACTCTGAATTGTTGGAAGTATTAATACTCATTTTCCAAGACAACACACAATTTTCCAGGAAAGTTTTTCCATAGCTGGAGAACTGGTTGCCTGGTTTTCCAGGTTTTACAATATGAGGCAGGATCCCTGACTAATGTAATAAGATTTTGTTCAAAGCAATACCGGACTATTTCCGTTGCTCCATTAGTCATGAGGTTTGTCACAGGGAAAGGAGTAGTGAGCATTTTCAAATGGTGTAAAAATCACAAAATGAAAAAGTACAGTTAATAGCTTCTCATGTAACAGTGTCAACATGCACTCAGTAAGTGTTTTCACTGAAGAAGCATAAAACCCACACAAAGAGTGTCTGGAGGCGTTCATCCCCCATATTAAGGGTTTTTTTGCCTTGAAAGGACCACATCTATCACTGAAGGGCAGACGCTCCTTGCATTGAGCTGTTCTGTATAGCTAATCAGCGCAGCGGTGAATAAAATATGTCATTCCAGGATTAAACAACAGGAGCTGAGCCCATAGCCCAAGCCTTAACTCGCACAAATCCACCGGCTCCTATTAGACATGGAGCAAATTACACCCGCTAATCTCCCCTAGTCTCTCCAGCGCAGAGGACTCATCTGCAGATAGCTGCGGCAGAGGAGCTACTGTTATTCTTACCGGCTGCGCCGAGGCCGGCGCTTACTCCTCAGTGCGCTCTCTGCTAGCATGGCCAATTACAAATGGCAAAACTGGCATGTCACGGGGTGCCTTTTTGCCTTCCCATGTTCTTTTTTGTTGCAAATGACATCCCCGTGGCATTGCGGCGGGCATTTTTTTCCCGCCGCCGTGACTGTGTGAGAAATAATTAGCGGCATACATTTGCATCATTAGCAGAGATTAGCTCAAACAATGTTTGCATATGGAGAAAGAGGGAGGGGAAGCACAAGATTTTTTCTCCAAGACGGCTACGTGAGACACTTTTTTCCCCTCACAGCCTCCCGTTGGGGGAGATGCTTCATTTTTCTCAGCGGCACACAGTTGAGAGGGACGAAAAGAGAAAGCCCAAGTACCTACATTTGAGTAAAAGCACTGCTTTATTCTTTACTTTACACACTTAAAACTAGAGCTGCCAAAGGAGTTTTGGGTTTTTTTTTTAAGTGATGCAATAAAAGAATCACTTTTGTCTTTCCCAGTCGTGGTGCAGTTTAGTTCCATTAAAGAGACCATATCATGGGAAAACCATTGTTTATCCCCATTTATTTTTTTTCATAAAAAAATGTGTGCAGGACACGAACAGGTAAAGTAGTACGTATATATATACTATGTAGTAAAGGACGTTTTTAGATTTTAGCACAAGGGATGAGGGAGTCTGTATTTTTATTAATGAATATCAACCAATTAGTTACTATATGTATCCTTCTACTTATACCAAAGAAAACTCCAGTGCATGATTAAAAGCCCAGTCCATATAGGGGTAATTTCGTTTTTTCCTCTAGCCCTGCAGGAGACAGCAGTCCATTGTACATTGTAGGGGTGGAGCTTGGGGGTGGTTTTGGGGACTGCAGCCCCGAATCTCACTTCAAAAGCCCCGAATCTTTTTAAGCTTTTAAAAAATATGACAACCCTGACAATATATGCTG
>JBBMFX010000080.1:20250251-20265555 GCA_037832545.1 Rhabdalestes septentrionalis | reverse complement strand
GAATGAATGTTTTTTCATAAACTGACATTATTTCAACCACATTTAAATGTTTAAGGTCGGTCGAATGCCAGCTGGGTCATTTCATGCCCTAATTAGTAAAAATGACAGGAGGAAACTTATGTTATTGATAATAGAGCCACCTCATGTTTTTCTACTTCAAAGACAGTGCATCTTAATGCCACTAATCAGAAACAACAAACATGGAACTTGCAGAAAAAATAATAACGTCCAATTTGTTTATGATTTATGTATGGTCCTGAGCTTTTGTAATGCAAATGGTGTTTCCGCAGTCCAAGCCTGCTAGTGATCATCTTTGGCCCCCTGGGCTCATTACCTTTATGGTGATTGGATGGAGGCTTTGTGGAATTTACAGCAGATATTTTTTGTGACAAGTACGCTGGACTGCGCAGGTCCACAATATAAGTGATCTCATCAAAGAAGCTAGGGTTCATTACAGCACAGCAAAATATGCTCGACGAGCTTGGGCGAATATTGGGTGGCATTTGAATGGCTGCATTTGACATGGCTGCATGCGTCCTGGATCAAATCATGGCCCAAAGAATCATATCAAGCGTTTTTGGAAGACTCAACACTTGAGGACTAAGCGAAAAAAAATGCCTGGCTCATCCGGCAGCCCCATTGATATTCTCCTTAGGCAAGAACTCCACAGTATAATCCTCCTCTCTCAAAAAGATTATGAAGGATCCAATACCGGCTGGAGGCAAAATATGGAATGAATCACAGATATATCACCCGAGTGCGATGCCAGCGAGAAGCCAAGTGAATCTTGTATTAGAGACAAATGGTGAGAACCAACTGGGCAATGAATACATCCAGTATTAAAACAGAGACCAAGCCAATATGTGCTCACAGTTGAAGGTCTAAGAATAGAACATCACAATAAAACAGCAATAAAGTTTCAGTGGGGCTAATTACTATAGTGTGTGCCGGCCTGCAGAAACTGCTCAAGTGGCATTTTGTGTGTCTTAAAATAAAATAAGCTCCAAAACAACATTTCTGAACAATTTCAACACCTGTAGACTAAATTATACTTAATCCAATAATATTTTCTATGGGATACTTACAAAAAGCAAGCATATTTCTGTATTTACATGACTGAATTGTTCAAAAATAGGTTGAAATAGTTCTTATACCTTTAGTGTGAATGGATGGATTTGAACTGCAGTAAGATAAATGGATGGGTTTTTTATGGAGCCACAAATATCAGACTGTTTTTGCACCTCCTGCTACGTATATAGACTGTATGAATGGTGTGTTTGACATGCTGTCCTCTATTAGTAGGTAACTATCTGGAGGATTTCTAATATCCTATATAAAACACATAAATGCATGTTAACCTGCTAGCAAAACAATCAGTAGGCCTAAAGCAAGTCAGCAGTCAAGCAGTTATATGAAAAAAGAGAATATTTTGGGTGTGGGAGGACAGAAAAATCATTCATTCAACATGCTACTGTGTAGCCCATTGTCTATTAACTGAATGGCAAATGAATACATAGCTGGCCAGCTGACATCCAGAGGCAAAATGTCTTTATAAAACCCAACAGGGCCTCTTTTAGTCATGCTACTGGATTATTTGTGGGTGTAGAATGGTGACACCATGCTGCACCTTATTGTGCAAGTAAATGTCAAACATGTCCATGGCCCCTGTGCATATTGTAATGCCAAGCAAGCAGGGGAGAGAGATAGAGAGCAAGAAAGAGAGAAAGAGAAATAGAGAGACAGAGACAAAAACTGTAAAAATGTGAAGGCTTTGTCACTGGATCTCTGCGAGAGTGCCCACAAACTGGTTTACTTTTCAGGTTGGAGGTATCTGAGCACAACAGAGCCGCAACATGATCTCGATCAATGTCACATCAGTCGATGCTAACATTATGCTACTGTCATGTAGCATCACCCTTTTCTCAACTATAAAATGAAGAACATGCAGGAGCATGAAGCAGCTGAAGCAAGCATCCGACTGCCCTAATATTTTAAATTATAATATGCTAAATTGTAATAATGTAATACAAAAAATAAAAGGAGGGTGTGCTAAAGAAATGCAAATAGATGATGGTGAAGAAATATAATGCCTGTAATATTTTTTGAAACAATATAATAAAAATAATGATAAAAATGATACTGCTTGGTGAGTGTTGTTAAAACATCACTGAGTTTGATTCCTAATCTGTACAGCAATAAGAGTCCTTCAGCAAAAACACTACATTTGCCTATAGCTGTGATATATGAGAAAAAGTGAGTGAAAAAGTGTCTGCCAAATGCAGTAATTGTAATGCAAATGATAAGGACTGTGATTAGTATTATGTGTTTGTATTGCATTTGCAGTTGGATTATAGATTCCAGCTCATTACAGTCAAATATAAAAATGACCACAATGGGAGTAGTTCACTAAAGCCCATCATTGCAAGTCCAGGCGATCTGTTAAATCCGTAAGGTAGGTTTTTATATGACTGTAATAGGTTTGGATTTACATCTAAGCAGGGTGAATTGAAATGAATGGACGAAATAGCTGGTCTGAAGCATAGCATTAGCTAAGCAGGAGTGAATTGCCCTGTCCATTTTACTTATGTACTTCCTGTCCGAGTCTATCTATGTTTCTCTCTTTCTTTTCCTCTCTCTCTCTCTCTCACTCTCTCTCTCCACACGCACACCTTGTGACAGCTATTGTCCAGAGGGGCAAAGGCTAAGTGACAGCTCCCACCTTTAAGAGCCCTGGTTAAGTAATAACAATAAAAAAAGAAGGATAGAAAGAAAGGTCAGCTCAGAGATGAAATATCAGAGGGCCTGGCGGAGATGTGAATTCTAAACACTCTCTGAAGACAGCAATGAATCCAGCAAGGGCAGCGAGGGCAACTTTCCGACCCATCAGCTCTACCTGCAGGGAATACGTCCCATTTTAGCCTCAAAGTAGCCCTAATACGAGAAGGAACAAAGGAATAAAGGTTTCAAGCTGAGAACCTCCCACCACAATAAATACTATAAAGAACCTTTTAAGTACCTATCATTACTGCTGAACCCTGGGTAATTACGTTTGAAACAAAACAGGCAATGGTTGCATTAGTGAAATCCTGCGCTTGTCAGGGCGAAATCTCTTATTAAGTTTGACTGTGACCTGAACTTGGAGTGCTGTAACATTAAAAGAAATAATTTAAGTTACTGGAACACGTTTTACTGAAAGAAAAGTGATGCCAAGTGCTTGGGAGGCTGAGGCTGTAGCCTAAGCTAACAAGATACTTATCCTGATCTCTTAGCCTTGAGAATGTGAGCGTAAGAAATGATAATTCACCATCATACGGCAAAACCACTACTTATCTTGGCGCTCTCCCAGTTTGTGTTGATGTTCAAAGTGTCAGAGGTCATGCTGAGCTTTGTTTGCTGTTCCTGTGTCACATAGAACAATTGTAATTTAATAAAACATGTAATAGTAATAATAACTGCTACTGGGGTTTCAAAAGTGGTGACACATACAAATGCCCATAAAGAGCAAAAATTTTAGATCTGAGAAATGAATCACAAGATGTTTGAACCCGACAGAACTTTCAGGATAGTCTCCGCCCCCAAGTGGTTGGGAAAACCTGCAGAGGGAGGGCCTCAGGAGAGAGAGTCCAAGCGACGGTACCCCTATTGAAAGAGAAGCAAATAGCGAGAGTGTACGAGAACCATCACAGGTTTCAGACTGATTTACACTGTTGAAATGTGCAGCAATTTTACTCGTACAATCTAAGAGTTAAATAAAACACATTCTACAGCGACAGAATGCTCATTTCATTATGAAACATTTCCGATAACAGGAACATTTTGTCTTTTGTCAAATTTTTTTTGTCACGTCCTATGACACCTTCCATTCGCACCCTTTTTACCCACAATGCACCATCTGTTAAAACTTCCCATTCAGGGGCCAACGCTTGCCATTCCAACACAACAGCCAGTCCATCTGTTTTCAGGCCTTTTTCGGCTGGAAAAACATGAGGCACTTCACAGAAACATTAATTTTCCTTTGATTTCGAGCAGCGTTTCGCGGCTTTGAGAGCCCCCAATGCGAAGCTGAGATGCCCCCCACCGAGCAGCGTCAGTTGCGTGCTCCCTTCCACCTGTCAAGTGCTTTTTATCTACCACCTCCACAGAAAGCACAGAAAAGCACTAAAGCAATGAAAAAAACTTCCCGACACCACCCCTCAACCTAAGTTTACCTAAGATTTCAACCCGGAAATGTTAAGATTAATACTGACAGTTTGAGATTGAGATAATAAAAATAAAGTGAAATACTATTTGTTGAGGTTCTTTAGTTGGATGTGTTTTCATCAGTAACTTTGTATACACTTGTATGGTGGAAATGTGCACGATTTGCAAACTGGATTTTTGTCATTGTGGGTGAGCAAACATTGACAACAAAAACTACAGGCAAAATAATAAAAAAAGTCTGTAAATACATAAAGTGGCCCCTTACAGTCCCACGTACACACATCACAGCACACAGTATGAAATTATTTATCTGCATTTAACTCATTCAACAAGTGAAGCAGTGGGCAGTCAGTGATACAGCACACATGCAGCAGTGTGTGGGAACGATATCTTGCTCAAGGGTACCGCAGTGGTGCCACTTGCAGTCCTGGGATTCAAACCCACCAACTCTCTGATAGCAGTGATGACTCCTTAACCACCAGGTGCCAGCTGCCACCAGCTATGTGTGTTAATACATGAATACAAGTTCATCCATATCAGTATTTCCAGAAACTGCACTATTGCGATATGCAATATGCAATCATATTTCTAGCCTTCTTGATCTTATTTGAGAATACCATACTATATAAGAGCAGAGTTTTTGCTCTTATATTGGATGATAAGATTGTTTTAAGATATTTTTCCTTTTTCTAGAAACAAGTGATTGGAAACAAACAAAAAATATCTGCCAGTGCAGTAGGATATTTAAACTAGAAAAAAGTGAAATTATCTCACAGTGCAGTAGGATTTTTAAACTAGAAAAAATTTAATGATTTCATTCTTACAGTAGTGTAAATGAATGGATTGCTATCAATGCTAGATCTAACAATCCTGAGGTCCTTTTCAAAGAGGTCTCAATTGGTCTTTTTAGATTTTTTTGCCTCTCTATTTTGCCTATTATTTAGTTTATTTTGCCTCTCTCCTCGGATTTCTCCCACATTGTCATATGACGTTTGGAGTTTATGAGTCTTACTCCCAGCACTAATTAGGATGTGTGCGTTAGAGTTATGCGTAATATATACAGAATATACGGTAACTCATTGCATGATTGCGGGAGTTGGCGCCACCCAGTTTGCTTACCTTTGACATTTTGGACTATTAAAAGTGTTTTTACACACATTTTTGTCATTTTTCTGCTATTACACTACAGTGAACAAGTACATTACAGTATATTTACATCATTTTCCTTTTTCTGTGGCTTACTTGTGTTTTTCTGTTTTAGATTATGATTATGATTATGAACTGTTTAGGAATGGTAAATGACTTAGTCTAGGGTGTGTTTGGACTACCACCAAAATTCAGGTTACATCACTGTCGTAGGAATGAAACTGTGTCATAATTTTAAGACCCCCTATATTCTAGGATATATATTGTTAAATATGACATGTCAGTTCATCAATCAATGAATCAATAGTAATTGTGATTGTGGAAGCAACCACACTACTGTTCTTCATGAGTTTTGTTTCCTTTTTATAATTATTATTATTTTCCTTTTTATAGCTAAAATTTGGCACCTCTTCTCCTCCTACAGGTTTTACATTTTGGCACAGTTCCAACTTCAAAACATCAATTAATATCTCTTGTCATGTGTGTGTGTGCAGGTTGTTGATAGATTGATAGAAGGCCAAGTATTAATCAAAAAGCAACAGCTCCGCTCTATAAAGTATGGGGAGGCGAAACACACAGTCGTGTCACCATGGAAAGAGTCTGTGACATCACAGCTAAGGCAGCTGGCGAAGCACAAAACACAGAGAAACAAATGCAGAGCTAAACAAATGCAGAGCTAAACACACAGCAGACGCATAAACAGACTACAAGACACTAAAGCTCAGGTCAGTCATAAATAAAGGCATGTGTCTCAGTGTGTTCTGGTTTAATTAAGGATCATCTGCCCGTGAATATGGCGACATGCTCAGTCACCCCTAACCATAACAATATCCCCTTGCTGGTCCAGTGGTGAGATGCCAGACACTGAATCAGAACATCACTGTTTTGTGTAAAAAAACATACAATCATACTTTGCACTGTTAGTTGTTGGTTGAACTAGATGTGTTTCCCTTGAGAAAATTCAAATATATCAACCCACTGTGTCTGTTCCTCAATGTGACTTGCACTTAAAATATAGATGCCGGGAGGTGTTCTTTCGGCTGTGCTACTGAGGAGGGTATGTTGACAAGACCATGTCACCAGTGCCAGACACCCTCCAGGAAACAACAGAGTGGCTGTGAATAGCAAATATTTCCACTTGATCAGCCAGAGCTGATGGCCGCACGCAGTTCGTCTTGGTGAAAAGGCCAGTGCACAGTGATGCGGCAACTCTCGGCTCATGTAACAGCTATGGCAGTAATGCGCTGGCTAAAAACTAAAATCGTGTCACAGCAGTTAGCGTGGCGTTGTAACCCCCCACCCCCCGACACACACCTCTTTACCAAATAGGCAAACATGATTTTTACGCCTTAAGGTTCAAAGCGGGGGAAACTTTTCATAGATATGCGACAAGGCACTTTGCATTGAGGAGATTAGGGAAGCGGGGGCGGCAGATATTGACATCCTCTGCATGAGGAGTCGACAGGTGTTGCCAGGGATGGTGTCGAGCAAACAGGGAATATGACAGTTGCATTACGTTTTTTTAGAGGGTGAAGCAATGTGGTGCCAGTTACGTGGGGTCCTCCTGTGACATGCAGGATACAAATTAGACTGAGCACCTGACTGCACTCAAGGCAGAGTTTCTATTAATGTACACTGCGGCAGTTCCCTCCTTTTAATCAGGAGAAGCTGAGTAGATGCTGCTCAGTCGAGTGTATTGTATGATGTGGCGTATGAAAATATTCAGTTAGCAGATGCATGAAGGAAAAAAAAATTATACATTTTCCTCTTTAGCCAAACAGCCAAGATGATTGCTTCCTCACTTTTATAGTCATGGGAAAAAAAATACCACCACAGTATAAGTCTTTTTAAAACCTGAATTCTGTTTGTACATGTGTTCATTTTTACAGATAAAAATGGTAGTATTGTCTCAGAAACTGCATAAGGAAATCTAATAAACTTAGGTCCGTTTATTATCCTACATGTCTTCCTGTGTTTGAAATTTGAGGAGGAAATCTGTCACAAAAAATGTTCCTCAATGAACTACTCTCCAAATATATAGAATTTTTGATGACAGATAATATGAAGGTAATGTCAGAGGCAGGCACATACATGGACTAGCTATTTATGTACTACAAGCTTATATTTTTCATGCAAACATATGCATGCATGATATATACAGTCAATAAAGACTGCATGCTTATGATTGATCGATAGATACCGCTTTAGGTTAACTTGCATTCATGAATTCAAATGCACTGCAAACAGTGTCAGTTTAAAATTGGTGAGAAAAATACCACAAATGCTCCAAAGCCATCAGAGAGAGTGAGCAATATTCGTATAACTGCCAGACAACAGTGAAATGATGGTTTTGTATTTTGTTGAGTTTGTTTTCAGCAGTGGACTGGTACTCTGGCATACTGGACATTTTCCAAGTAGGTTGATACACCTTGGCGAGGACATAATTTAATCATTTTAATATTGGTGAGGTCAAGATAGGTGGCACAGATAATAAATGAATTGGATTCAAGTCAGTTTATGGAACTATAATCGCAGTTCACGGAGGCAATATGAACAGATGACATGAAAAATGTACACAGATGTGGATAGGTAGAAGCAATGACCATTTGTTGAATAACACATATTTGGCCTTGTGATTTATTCATGGTGTGAAGTGAGTCACACAAAAATGTTGATGCCCTGAACCCTTTTTGAGGTTAAAGAACCAAACTGGACACCGAACATCACCAACTACATTTGCACGAAAGCATTAAAAATGAAAAAAATAAACATTTAACTTTTTGAAGAGCCACCTGTTTCATCCCACTCACAAAAGATAATCATGTCTCGTTTGCTATTCTTTTGAGATGCCTCCATTACTTCTTATGGCGCGCTCTCTTCGACCAGCTGTTTGGGAGAGCCAGTTAGCTCATAAACAAAACCACCAGCCTGAGCTGCATATGCAAATCCGGCCTCAAAAGTGCCTTCCCACTGGTTCAGACGTGCTAAGAAGGCCTTGCCGGCACATCCAGCGCTAAACTGACATATCCGTTATGCCAGCCACTCCGAAGGCCAAGGCCTCCCCCCTGTTTTCAAGTTCAGTGAATAGTACTGCTGGGAGCTATGCTAATTCGCTGAGAGCTCAATGGAGAACTCTTGGTTAAATATGCAAGTGCCACTCAAGAGCACTCAGACCAAGTTTCATATTGCTACACTTGCTATCCTTTTTATGCGCTACTTCTTCATTTTTCGCACGGACCCAAGGAGAAAAATGCTCTGCTCATAGCATGAGAGGGCTCTCTTAGCCTTTTTGTTTCATGAATAACTGAGCTAGCCATTCCTCTAACAGGGGGTTCATGTTGTCAAGCTTTTGTCAAAGAGCGTCCAAGAATTTGATGGGTCTCACCATCGCCGAGGCAATTAGAGGGCAGGGAAAACCCTAGAGGATTCAGATTTGGGTTCATTTCTTTTTTTCCCAGTAAAAGCCAGCAACCGTTCTGGAGGGAGCTGCCAGAGCTCTTACTGCATGCAGTGGCTTAACTGATTACTGATTCACATGGTCAGGTTAACACCCCTTATTAAACAATAAAAATAATATATGAAGCCCGTGTTGACCTTTTCTACTAATCTATAACCATGTCTTTGTTCCAGCCACAGCCCGCTCTGAGTCGCATGGTCTCTGTGTTTGCAGTGTTAGTCCACTGGAGGAATACTGCAGCGTTCTGAGCTGTCCTTGATTTAACGCCTGATTCAGCTTATTAGTTAATGGAAAAGCCCTTTGTGAAATTAGTAAAGTTCGTCATCACCAGTGAACCATATATATATTAAACCCGAAATTACTGTTATTCCTTGTAAGGATGAGGAAAATATTCACAAGCATGTTTGTTTCTTTACTGCAATCACTTTATCATACAGATCCTTTCTCAAAGAACCTCCACAAAAAATGTAAGATGTTAATTGGTACATTTCTTTTTTGTATCTACTTTCAAATTGAAAATACCAGTATCTCTCACCTCTATTAGGTCTGAGCCTTATCCAAAAAACTGATTATGATTTATCATCGCGACTGCAGTTTACTCTGCAAAAAGGTTTAATCTGTTTCTGGGTAAGTAGCGCATACTTATTTTGCATAAACATGGTCATTTACATAGTCTGTAGGATAAAGCATTACTGCACAAATAATCATTTGTTAATCATTGCCAGCTATATTCTTTCACAACTGAAACCGTAAGTATGGCCAGCTGGTGGCCTGGAGGTTAGTGCGATCGCCCTGCAATCAGAAAGTCATGGATTTGAACTTCTAAACATCTCTGAGGTACCAGTTACAATTGTGCACTCTCACACTGAACCCAAATGCATGTCCTATGCCTTTAAAGCTTGTTTCTTTGTTTCTCATACAGACTGCATACACAGCCAGCATGCTCCCCCCCAAATTCATGCTCAGTGCATCTCTGCCCATACCCCCTCCCTCAGTGTGGAAGCTGTGAATTCTCACACTCCTCATTCCCTGCAAGCGTTCTCATGTAAACTCCATGTCCAGACACTATCACTGACAAAGCCCAACACCCAGCGCTCCCACAGGGGGATGGATGACGCAACCACAGGAGAGATAATGAAATAGGACTATTTCCCTCACCGTAATCTTACTTCAATTACACCTTTTTTATATTCGTCTGCCCCAGGGTTGCACAATGTATTGTTCCTTAAACGTTATCACAACATCAGTTTTTACAGTGTTTCTATTTGGTGCTGGGAGCATTGTTAACCCTATTAAGATTGGATACGTTTATCAGGGGAACATCTGAAACTACTTGCATTTCTGTGAGAAAACACATGGGTGTGACTGCATACTTGCTATAAAACCAGTGTTTGGAGACACACAAACATTGATTTTTATGGGCAAAAATAAGGTTTGCATTTAAAACAATCTACTTGCACCATGGATTTAAATCTGTGCCCATTTTGTTCTCTTTATTCAGTGCCCAGCACGTTACCACTGAACCACGGAGGGGGCATGTACTTAATGGCTCTTACCAAGCCATTTCTTCTTTTAATTAAACCACAACAAACAGTGACACATGTCTTTTTTTCAAAACAAACCCAAGCTTCAGTATGCTATGCATTTTGCTCCATGATTGTTTCTCTGCAGTTTGTACTTCTCCACATTTTGTTCCTTTCTGGCCGTATTGCTTGGGGTAATAGATCAATACTCGGCCCTTGATCAACCTGTTGACATAAGTGAAACAGGGCATGGCCTAAGGCACGTGTCAGTTATTCCCATGCTTCAGAGCAGAAGTAGCTCCAAACAATGTGTGGAATAAAAATAATAATAAAATTTAAGAACAATAGAGGGATGCAATAAAATGAGTCATTTCTAGTGGGTTTTGTAAAAGTTCAATCAATCACGGTTGCATGATTATAAACACCTGATAATGAGAACACAAAACAATGCTTCATGCCTGCAACTGTCTTTAAACTCCTCATGAATCAGACTATTGGACCCACATCTTCTCAGGTTAAAAAAGGGTGAAGGTGTTCTACCACCAAAACCAAGTAAATTACTGGGAGAGTCTTTCAATGCATCCATCATAATAAAAGTGTGTTTAATATAGTGCTGTCAAGCGATTAACATTTTAAATCTAATTAATAACATGGTGTGGCGATTAATTAATCTAATTAATTGCATTAAATCGCACATACATACAGACTTACAAGAAGCAGGGTTTTTTTTTACCATTTATTATTGAATAAAAGCCTACAACTTAGGCTATGAATTAACCTATGAATTAACCTATGAATTAGGTTACAGTATATGATAGTTGTAAGCTTTGATACACTACGTCTCCCAGCTCTACACACACTCTGGCCTCAGCGCTGAGACTCCGCCCATCTGGAGGTCTGGATGGAAAAAGCTAATGCGGCTAATTCCAGCCCAATTTTCCCCTCTCCTGCTGCCTCTAGCTCAACCAGCAGCTCTCCTACAGACACTACGACCAGGTTCACCACTGCCAAAGTGTTGAAATAAACGTGTGTTTGTGCTTCATGTTCACTCTCTCCTCGCATGGCCGTGCAGCTGCGCTCCAGAGTTGAACCGGGGGACGCGCGAGCGTCTTTTCCAAAAGGCAGAATCGGCAAAAACATTCACAAGACATTATTTATTTGCCATTTTGGCGTTTTTTTCTTCCAAATCTCACTGAACTGTGCTCTCTGGCTGCTCATGCAGCAGTGATCTGGGACTCGGTTCTCCTGCTGTCACTCGAAAGATGACGTAAAGCGTTAATTGCATTAAAAATATTAACACGTTATGTTTTTCTGTGATTAATTAATCTAATTAACATATTAATATCCCAACCCTAGTTTAATATGTATACACTTTATAAATATGGAGATTGGCAGCAGTTGAAAACATTTTTGCGACTGATCACATAGTAGGCTACATCTACACAGAAAATCAGGCAGATATGTATTCAAAAAGGACAAATATGATCACCCACCAAGAGCTCAGTGAAAAAAAGGAGGTAACTTGGACCACAATTTACTTAGGCAAGGATGGAAAAACACAGAGATGAACGATCCAAAAGAAAATAAAACCATAGGGTAGCACAAGCAAATCACTTCAGGATCCAATGCAAATGTAATCCTATCCAAGTGGGGCTTATGGATTCCCAGTCCTGACACTGTTTCCCTCCAGTCTCCTGCCTACTTACCAATGATTCCAACACTGTGGTTTATTACCCCTCTATCTCAGGTGATTCTAGCCTTGACTAATGTATAAGTAGCCTCTCTGTTTCAGTGTAATTTTTCAGCCTTGCATCATTTTGTCTGTATTGCCTCATTATTTTCTTAGTATGATATACTTTGCACAAGGAAAATAACATACACATACATCCCTCCATAGAGTCTCTGACAGTCTTGACCACCGGTGTTTTTCAGATTATTTGAAGTACTAACCTCATCATCTTCATCTGAATAACACCTGTGGCCAGTCTATCATCACATCATAATTTCCTTGTTTTTTCACAGAAAACATATTAAAATCACAATATGAGGCAGCACAACTGCAATGTAATATTTATTTTTTTAATCAGGGAACTCTAACTTGCAAATTGAGCCTTAATTCTTTCTCCTTCTCTTAATTAAGACTTCCCATTGCTAGTATGACAGCCAACTCCATTTGGAAACACCTTTTCATGGTAAATTGTACATTCCTGTTTTATTTCTTAATATTAATTTTGACACAAACATGAAAGTGCAATGTGATATCTTTTGCTTTATCTTCAGCCTTTTTTTTAATGAGAACCAAAACATGGCCATATTCCCTCAATAGCCTTCAACAGAATTCAATAGAATCAGTTAGCAGTCACTTCTTAGCCCAAACTAGCAAGTTATCTCTGTAATTTCTCAGGAATCTCAGTTTCTAAAGTGAAGTTCCACTCAAATATAACCTTTTCATATTTGCTTTAAGAGACTGCCATCTGATGAAAAGGGGAAAAAAGCACTCGAATTTGCTTACATTCTGGTTTTCAAAGGATCCGTTTTTAGTCTGAAGTCTCCTTGAAATTTAGTGAGTAATATTTGCAATCTCTACACAGCCAAGGATGCTTCTGGATTTAAAATATCTGTGTTATCTGTATTAAAAGTAAATTTTCATTAAGTTTTATACTGGTCTAAAGCAAAACTGACTTTTCCTCTCATATCCAAACAGTTCAAGGTGCAAAATGGATGACTATATTTCCATTATATTCCACTTCTGATTTGATCATGACTGAATAAATTATCAATTTTAATTCATTATTTGATTATTCAACTGTGATGTTGCACTGAATCTTTTCATTGCAGAAAAAAAGAGAATACACAAATAAATCAGCTTTATCAACAAATGGATATTTGCTTAAAGTGACCCATGACATCCTGGGTCCTCATGAACCTTTCACAACTTCACTGGCTGGTAAATTGTTGCTAAAAAGTCCCCAACCGAGATGTGAGAACTGTGCCAACATGAGCAATTAGTGCGAGTACCAGCCAAACACAGAGACATCTCTTTCTCTCTCCCTCTCCCTCAGGATTTATTTCCAGTGTAATGAACAATGTCAGGGATGGGCGACACCTGAGTGGGTTTTATACACTGTCTTTTACAAGCCAAGGCGGGGAAGCAATGACCCAAGAGAAAGGTCACTGGATGAGCTGGGTCTGAAAAGAGCAGGATTGCAGTGGAAGCTGGTGGTACGACTAAGGTACGAATGCTGGAAAAACAGATTCAGCGTTGCAAAAGGGAAAACAAGGCCATATGAATACAAATGCGCACATTGCGAGATGACTGTGTGATCCACTCTTTGCAGCACTCACATACACACATACACTAACTTTCCATTATCGTGTCAGTGTCACTGACATGCTGAGAATGATCCACAAACCAATTAATACCAGCTCACGGGTGGTCTTGTGGAGGTCTTGAAAATTGATGGGGTAACAAATGAATGCAGAGAAACAGATACAGGCTGTAATTGTTACATTCAAAGTGCATCTGTATGTTAAGTGGAGCAGATAAAATGGACAAGGAGTGCAGATACAGGGTAAGTGTGTTTAGATCCAGTGTATGTGTAGTGGCTTGTCTTTGTTCATATAATTTATAAGACATTTTGCCAAATTTACATTATTGTCATATACCACAATTTCTTCAGAATGAGTAATGAGCAAAATGAATACATTTTCAGTACTAGACAAAATGCAAGAAACATGTATTTTACATAAACACATCCAACATTAAGTATAATATCAAATCTAATGGTGTGTGATATGTCCAGTCTTTGATTTTGTTCGCTCTGTGGCCCTCAGTCTTTAACCTAACCTGCTATTCCTGACAGTCACATTGATTCTATTTTATATGCAACATTCCAAATAAAGTTTTAAAGATAAAAATTGCAACACATACATTTCAGATGAAAAGGAAATGAAGAACTAGATACCTAGCAATCATACAAGACCTGACAGAGCATCAAAACCATCACCATCAGATAAACAGGAGCTTTCATCTCTGATAGAGAAGAAAATCAATCTCGGCTTTTGCTTCAGATCTGAGAGCAGATGTTTCTGTCCATCCTTCCACTGTGAGAAGGTGATTCAAACCATGGATCAGAAAGAATGTGAAGCTGTTCCAGAAACTGTTACTGAATAAGGGAAACTGACAAAAAAGAAGGAAATCCAAGCAACTTTTAAGACAGAGCTTTGGAGGTGTTTACAAAACACAAGGAAACGTATTGCTGTAGATTTCCTCCGACAAACACTTCAGCAAGTTTCCACAAAAGAATGGAAAAAAAGTAAAGGGGCTGTATTATTCAAATTTTATTAAAACGTGTTTTATAGCCATTTGGAATGGAACCTAAAAGAATAAACACAAAGAGAGATCTTTAACAGCACTCTTTTTACTATATTAAAAAAGTACTGTGCCATTTATATCTCTCCTATATATCACAGTATGCACACAAGTATATGTATTTGAATGCTCATGAAATGGAAACTTAACTGAAAATAAGCCCACATCTGCTATAGAGATTCTTCACATTTGTATGGAAATCTATTTTTTATTAACTGAACACTGGAAAAAGTATTCTGATTTGTTGGGAATGTATGGAAAGAGGGGCTTAACCATTGCATACACCCCTAAATATGCATGTGTAAAATTGTATAAAACCCTTTTAAAACAATGCATATACGTATAAATGCATTATCTTTGCACGCACGTATAAACAAGTGCCTGAAGACAGCATGGGTGTAGCTGTACATGAAAGCTTCCACACCTGCACCCACACATTCTTTCCTCTATCGCCATCTTTTATCTTTTGTATCTTTCATCCTGCACAGATGCTACAGTACCATCTTTCTCCCTCTTCCCATCTCACATAACAACACACACACACACACACGCACACGCACACACACACACACACACACACACACACACACACACACACACACACAC
>JBBMFX010000080.1:20232825-20248121 GCA_037832545.1 Rhabdalestes septentrionalis | reverse complement strand
ATCTTTCTCTCTCTTCCCATCTCACATAAAAACACACACACACACACACGCACACGCACACACACACACACACACACACACACACACACACACACACACATTCACACTACCCTTTGGTAAGATGCCATCCCTGCAGGGTCGGTCAAGAGTAAAGCAAAATATTGATATAGATTTGAGTTGACTCAGTTTACAAGTACAGGGGTTACAGTAGTATCACTGAGTGGGATCAGTTTAGGACTGGCTGTGAATACATAAAGAATACATAACTCCATAACAAGATGCTACCTGCAGTGACTGCAAACACATTTCACTATCAAGACCAATTGTTTAACATTTCTGAAAAAAGAATAGGTATGTTCATATAACATGGCATATAATCATCCCTACTATATTATATAGTCTATAGTAACTTCATAGCAGACCATAAAAAAATGATCTTAAAAGTAATACATGGACTTTTAGGTAGAGTTAGTTTGTAACTTTCATCAGAAAATGTTCACAAAATGAAAGAGTTGGGTGGAAAAGCCCACAGAAATCAATTAGTTTGTGGTTACTAATGAATGAAATCTAACTGAAACCAAGTAGCCCCTCTAGCTTTTGAGGGATGTGAGGTAGTAGAAATCAATTAGCATGTGGCTACAGAGGGACCAAAGTTAATTGGAAGAAATTTGCATGTGGCCAGCAAAGATTTCGAGCTAGTAGATATCACTTAACATGTGGCTAGCTATGAAGGAAAGCTAATTATCACCAATTAGCATCTGGCTAGCTCGGAATGAAAGCTAACGGGGAGGAAATTTGCATGTTTGTAGCGAGCGGCAGAGCTGGAGGGAATCAATTAGCATGTTTCATGAAAGTTAACATTATATAATTAGAATGAATAGAACTCCTTTGCATATCTCTAACCAGTTGCTGTTTGCTTTTTTTTGTTGACAATAGTATGCTAGCAATGAATATTCCTTCAGTTTAAGGCTTGTTCTGATGGATATGTTTTTAAAATAACTTACTTTCTGGTCATGGCTGTAGGCCAGGGCCCAGTCTTCTTGGGAAGGGTGGAAGAGCAGGCTCAGGACATAGAAGTTGAGGCGATATTTCTGATAGCTGGCCCCTTCATCCGAGCTGATGAGGACACTGCTTTCAAACTCCGGGTCAGTCAACACCATTATCTAACACAGGAAAGGGTGAAATTGGTGGAGGGTAGAAAACAAGAGCGGAAGAGTTCAAAACAGTGTGGCACAATGGCAAAAGAGAAAAACAGCAAAAGAAAAGTAAGGACCATAAGTAGCAACAGTGGAGGTTAATGTTTAGCAACAATTACCAGCTAAAAGAGTTCAGAACGTCACATTAGGCCGCCTGCTGCTTTGCAAGCACTGGTTGTCCATAACTAACAAATGTCTGTAAAAAAATATAATCATGTAGTCCTTCTTTTTCCATGGCTTTTATTTTTCTCTTTGGTGAACTGGCTGTCTCTGCTCTGGCTGCCTGATTACTCTTCCCCAGAACAACAAGGCCTACGCTGAATTTTGTGGACTGAAAATGACAGAGATTGAGAAGCAAGTATGGGTCTTCGTATTTATCCTAGTTTACATTTACTCTGTTTGTTTATAATTTAAAAAATGTTTAATGACATTTTTCATTTGCATGATTACTGTATTTACTCTACACTTAGTCACTTTAAATGTATTAAATGTATTATATATACAAGTTTATATATGAGTATGTTACTTAATTTGACTTAACATGATCTTAAACGTATATCAAAGTCCAGATCAGTTCCAGAGGAAACTGCTAATGATACAACCAGCAATCACATAGAGGCAAGAAAAATATAATTACAAATAAAATTATTCAGAAAAATAGTATATGCACTATATTATATATAAATAATATATGTCGCATAAACAATATGTTATGTAAAAAGTTTTATATAATGTTAATAATCTTAAATGAGTAATGCCCCCCAAGAGCTTTTTTAAACTTGGGAAACACTAGCGGTGTTTCAGGGGTCTATTTCCATTAAAGGAAATAGTCATTGTCAGTCAAAACAAAAGCAAATTATTATTTTGGTATTATTGGTATTTATTTTTGGTATTTTTTATTATGGCTCATTGCTCACTAGCAGTTCAACAAAGAGCCACAAAATTACAATCACAGAGAGCCAAGCAACATAGTTAATCTTAAATCCCAGTTAAGACAGTCACAGTTAAGTCTCACATTACATATGCTTTGAAATGCCAGTTGTATTCTGGTTCATTTCTTCTCACTCGTAGCTCATTGATTCTATACTTTGAAAAGTATATTTATTTTTGTAAGTACATGCGAGCATTTGATTGTGATTTGAATTTGATACAAAGTCATGGGTTAGGTGGATGTTGTTGAATTTAGATTTAAAAATTAATTCATTATATTACTAACCATGTTACTTATCATTATGCTACTAACCATAATTAGATATATGAATAACACATTGTGCTACTAACAACATAATTAATCATGTAAAAAAACTTGACTACTAAGGTTTTAAGCTTAATTGATTACTTTTTGGGGTAGGAATACAAAGTGAAATGAAAACATGAATTCAAAAGTTTTCACCTTTATCTTTGCAACATAACTGTTCTAAGATCAGCGAGTGTTAGAATGACCATAGGTGACAACAGTGGTAACATAACAGAGTTGTATCATGGGGCAAAGTTGTTTGCCTTTAATCCACACGTTTGACTGCGTGGCCACATCTGATCACAGCGATCCTCAAAGGTTAACCATGTCTGCCTGCTTGTTAAGGCCACTGCTGCCACGACGGCTCCTGTAGGAAAGGTAGTTTCACGCGGAATCGGGTATAATGAGCACGGCTGACAGAGAAAGTGCCTGGTTTATTCCAGCTGGAGGATTATTTTAGTTAATTGCTCTGTCTGGGATGCATTTGTGTAATCAGAATGGAGAGGTCTATCATGATGAGGGCAAACGGAGGATGTTACTGACACATTTTTCAGCAGGTGATGTCAAATCTGAGTGCGGGAATTCGAAAAGAGAGAGGTGAGGAGAGAGAGACAAAAAAAGATAGAGAGAGAGAGAGAGAGAAAGAGAGAGACTGCAGGGGAGACATGCACAAAAATAGCCAACAACAGCAACGGAACCAAAGCCCATCCTCTGCAGTTAGTCGACAGTTCATTGTTACATGCACATTAGTGGTCTGATTTTAGCTGTATGCATCATTTGTGTTGATCTTGCCATAGTAATCAACATATTGCAGGCTAATGAAGACCAAACTGTTTCACTGGTTACAAGTTAATAAAAACATTACCTTTAATACCCAGTGGACTAATGTAAGCTGGCATGGTTGACACCTAGCCTTAATAATAATTAACATACAGAAACCTGAGTGTGGACAACAATACCCTACCTCTCTCTTTCTCTTTCTGTCCCCCACCCCCTTGTCCCGGCACTCCAAGCCCGCTTTTCGTCCTCCTTCTACAGGATTAGAATTGGAAAAAACGGCACCGCATTTGTCACTGACACACATCCCACCCCTCTTTCCCCGAGCTTTAACTACGAATCCCCCCGGGCGGTGATTTAGATAAATTGTTTTTCATTAAGTGCCAATAAACAGGCAGCCAAGTCGCGGCCAGGATTTGCACAGGCTGGGGGCTTTCCAATTTTCCCCATTCATTATGGTCCCAAGAAGATGGCACGGGGCCCCCCCGGTTTTGACTGTCTTCGAGGCTTGTCAGATGTAATTTGCAGTTTTCAGGCTCTAATCATTTTCCCTAACATTGTATTAAGCGACAGCATTTGTTATGAAAGGGAAATTATTTTTCACCTTACATTCTCGAGTACCTCATCCGCGTTTCACCTAAAAAGGTGGGAAGTCCTTCAAAAGAGTGTGTCTATCTTTCAGAAGACAATTTCCACTGCACTAATATGTGCTCGGGCCTCGCCGCTTGACCTGCAGCTCATGGCTTTGAGAGCAAATTTGATGTGTCTTCCCATTAGATCCTCTAGGGAGAGGAAGCTTGCTGCTCACAGAGGTTCAGTCTATTCCAGTGATATAGTTTATACAATAATAAAACACAGGGAGGAAAATAAGACTGTTTAAGGAAAGCACCACCAATAAGGACAGGCCTTAAAGGTATCCCGTTTCCTCAAATACATACAGCTGTGGCAAATCTCAATTACTGACCTTATTGTGAACAAACATTGAAGGCAAAACACCCCAAATGTAGTAATTGACTAAGATATATTATAAGTAATAGAAGCTTAACATAATAAATATCACACAGGTGCACCAAATCTGTGTCTAATGTAGCTAACAAATGCACACCTGAAATTGTTAAATAGTCTTGAATAGACTTGCTTGTGTGGTTTCTGACACTGATATTTACAAAACTGGGTAAATGTCGAACAAAAATTAGCTGTAGCACAAGTCTCAAAGCCTAAATTATTTTCATTTTTTTAGATATAGTATGTCATCATAGGCATCACCTCCATTCAATCTGAAGGGGACATGTCCCCTTCACATTTCATAAATATTAGTTTGGAATCCCCGACATTTAATATAAAATATTAGTTCATTCTGAATAACAATCCATTTTATTGTATCAATAGGAGAATACACAGACCACTGGAAATCCGTGTTTGCCCCCATACCATCCCCTTAAATTACAGAGAGGCACGCAGCAAACCATTCACCCACACACCAAAACACCCCGCAGCCTAAAACACCAACCCACGCCCAAATCCTGCCCCCCACATGTAAACCGATGTGTCCCCCTCACATTAAATATGCTTCTGATGCCCCAGTATGTGATTCTGTGTCATAACTTACATTAGACACACACTTGCAATGAATCATATGGTTGGTAAATTGAAGGGTTGGTTAAAGATTCCATGTGAATAATTGCAACTGTGTGATGCCTTGCAGTTTTGTGCAAATTGAAAAACTAAGGATGAAAAATTAGGAAGCGAAACATACCTTGACTATGAACATGTAGCGGCATTATTCCACCCTGGACCATCCCAGTCAGGTGGCATCAAGGTCTAAGACTGATCCCATTAATTAAAAAAGAAATTTTGATCAGAGGAACACTGGGTTGCAGCAGAGGCCGGAGATCACAGTCACCAATCAGAGTCAGAAACAGAGGGCTTTATTAGGTGGTAATTTTGTTTTCAAGCCACATACTTGAGACCGTCTTGAACAAATATGCCTTCACGGAAGCAAAAGAAATAACAGCAACAAAGCGGGATCGATCGAGGTTTGAGGGATAAGCGCTGGATGTTATCAGCTCAGGCTCCTAGCGCTGGGCTGCAACAACTTAATCCATATGCTCTCCATACCGATCTACGGAGCAGAATGGCAAATACCAGTTCTACCTGCCTAGAGTAAACAAAAAGGGAAGGCATGCCTAGTCTAGAATTAATCATGTCAGACCTGATTAATTGCTTTCACCAGGAAAGGACAACTGCTTGGATAGAAAACACAACTAGGCTAAGTGGAACTTCCCATTTTAACCTGTAGTTATTACATATGCCCTGCTGCTATTCAAATGTAATTGTATTTTAATTACATAGTTACAAGACAAATTAGTTACATTTGCAATTTGAACTCTGAGACAACATCTTTGAATCTGTCCTTTCAGCTTTATTTCTGACAAAACTGTGACATAAATAGAATATAAAACAAGACTTTAAGCACTTGCAATGACTTTGCATTGGATTCAAGTCATAAATCTTTATGTGTATGGGGTACCAAAAAAGCGCTACAATTCCAGATCAGCACACTGGAAATTCTTGCCTGAGATCCCCCCATTTAAGTTCTCTGAGTGAACCGGTAAAAGGTCAAGTCCATCTTTCAAACGGAGAGTGCTGTGTCTGAAAGGTTAGGCCTAAACTTAGCCCCACTCTGTAGGAAAATTGGCATGAATCTCTCTCAGGAAGTTCCATTACTTCTGATTCTGGCTGGGTGGCCATCATGGAGAGGCAAGGGGGACTTGTGGAAGGGGTGGGAGTGTGGAAAATTGGTGGGTGGAGCAAAACATCTACAGATTAAACCAGCACCTCTGAGTTCCTTAAACGTCAATTTTTTGTGTTTTCTACCTCGAATGCACCTATTTCTACCCAGGAAAGGTTTGTGAACTTTTAGAGCTGCATTTTTGACATCATTTGATAAATGGGGGAAAAGCCAGAAATGTGGACCCCAATACAGACATGTGGACCCCATTGCCAATACATGTTAAATCTAAATGTAATTCATAGGGATGAGCGAGTATGGCATTATCTGTATCTGTATCTGTGTCTGTTTACCATATGAATGATCTGTATCTGTACTCGGACTGAGCGGGGCCTACCCCGGAAGTGGGCGGGGTTTAGCCAGGAAGTGGGTCGGGTTGTCTAGAAATGGGCGGGGCTTTAACCCGGTGTGTTATTTTAAACATGCAATTGATATGGGTTGATCCGAAATTGATATATTTATTGCTGATTAGGAAACGATTTACATGACAGCATCAGCATTGAGCTTCAGATCAGTGGTTTTGATCACGATAACAAACTAACTACATGCAGAACAAGTTTTGCAACAATGAATACATGCAGTTGCAATTATGAAGTAAAATGTAATGAACAAGACTTTTCATCTCAACTTTTAACTTTTAAACTTTTTTATGATCATTGTAATTGTTTTTTGTTCTTTTTTTTATTTATTTACACACCAGGTATGTGTGAGTGTGTGAGTGTGTGTGAGTGTGTGTTTGTGTGTAGCTTAATTTGTAATATTATTTATACCACAACTGCCTTTATTTAAAAAAATAAAATACAGCAATATAGTGTCACAAAACTGGTTAGGGCCAGCAGACGGTAAAAAAAAAAAACTCCGATGACCGGCAGAGAAAGGGAGAGAGAGAGTGTGTGTGTGTGTGTGTGTGTGTGTGTGTAGCTAATTAATTTGTAACATAGGTTTTTTTTTGTTTTTTTTTTAATGAAATACAGCAAGAGAGTGGCAGACACTCAGTGTGTGAAGTAAAAAACTGGTTAGAGCCAGCTGATCATGTAAAAAAGAAAAAAAAATACCAAAGTCACTTTCTACCAAGCACCACGTCTGAACAAACCCCACGTTTACCAAAACTCTACTGGTTAAAAAGTAAGTACTACAAACCAAATTTAAAAACAAACCTGAAGCTGAAGAAACCCTAAA
This sequence comes from Rhabdalestes septentrionalis, assembly GCA_037832545.1. Classification (NCBI taxonomy): domain Eukaryota; kingdom Metazoa; phylum Chordata; class Actinopteri; order Characiformes; family Alestidae; genus Rhabdalestes; species Rhabdalestes septentrionalis. Next base: position 20,240,941 of record JBBMFX010000080.1, on the reverse strand, counting down.
CGTTAATGTAGAAAAACCCGCTGAGGGACTGAGGGAGAGACAGAGGGAGAGTGCACTGTTCTATCACAGAACACAGACACAGTCAGATACCCAATGAGATCTTTTATTCAATCCGAGCACAGATATTGACTCGTATTACTCGTATGATACTCGTACTCGTCAAAATTGCTTTATCCGTACCGGATACTCGTTTCAGCCGTGTATCCGGCTCAATTCTAGTTATTCAGTCCATAAGCATGTAAGTAATTCTGCAATTGTGCAGTTAGATCAGATAGCATGGCAAAACCGAGCAATTATTGTATTTTTATGAAAGAATCAATCTGCACAAAGAGACACAACATGCCTACAGGCAAGTCATCTCCACTGACGTTTGAATCAGTGTCATGAAAAACCTGAAGGAAACTGATAAATCCATCAAGCTACTCAGACAAACAAATAAAAGGAATAGACATGGGTGGGAAGGCCACAGTTAAAGATCATGAACCAGTGAGACTGCAGGATGTAATCCTAGATGGATCAAGCTGAGGAAACTTGAGGACCACGTGTTCCTCCAAGAGGAACGAGCCTGATCTGTGGCTGGCGGCTATCTTGTTATTTAGGACGAGACTCTGTTCTGGCTGGAGGCTTAACGTTTCTGGAGAATTCTTCCCATGACTTGATCACTGTCCTTAACTACATGTCTCACATGCTCAAAAGTCTACAATGTAGTGCTAAAATCTTTTTTTTTAAGTCTTGTTAGTCTTTTCTGTTTTAATGGATATCCAAGAGTGCTGAGACCAGTTCAGCCCTTAGAGGGAGGCTTACAATCTGACATTTCAGGATGGAGGCGGTCTTATAAACCACTACACACATTCTCACTAGAAATTTAATGCCTTTACTGGGCCGCTAGACGTCTTGTCATGAGCCGCCTGCTGGCTCTGTGCCAGAAAGGACGAGAGATGAGAGGAGGAATAGAAAGAGAAATTGTTGGTCAAAGCCAATTTTTACTCATCTGGAGTAGAAGTGGGAAGCTGAGGTGCGGCCTTCTTATCCTTCAGCTGTCAAAGACCATGAAAGTTCAAGCAAAGTTTCTCGGAGGAACAGTTTTAAATGGTTTAAAAACAAGAAAGCTATGACTTGCAAAACCGCAGAAGTAGCACAAACCATGAAGCTTTTAATTGGCATAGTGTTCCATAAGGATCCATGACTCCACGAGTCTTTGCTTATTGCTTAAAGTCTTGTTTTTATTCTATTTATCTCACAATTTTCTCTCTAATACTCAGAATTAATCTGATATAAACTGGGAGGACAGACTCGAAGTTGCTCATAAAGAGTACCAATTGCAAATATATCTATGTAATTAAAATTGCAGTGTGTAACACGCACTGGATTGGCTGTGTAAGGACGCTGAATCAAATTAATTCATTTTTGGAAAGTTAGAAGCAATCTGATTGATAAGGGTATGACGTTTATTTGCCAAATATACATTTTGAAACTATAGAAAAAAAGATTGGTGCACAAGGTATCTTTAGTAACACTCGTATATTCAGTAGCAATTAAAATAAGAATTCTGAATTTTATATTTGTAGTACCAATATAATAAAATTCCATTTTAAGTTATATCTTAACATGTTGATTATCTGAACCATTTCTCAAAGACATTGACCCAAATGAAATTTTGAGATTTATACCTCTAGTATAATTGTTTGATATAATATCTAACAAAAACATTTTTCGCATCAAAAATTCAAATCATTCAAAACAATGTATTGAAGTTTGATTTTCCGATCCAACCCAGGATCACATCTGAGTAAAGGAATCATAGTTTTGGGATTGATCTTGGTAGTAGGTAGAGTGGAAGGCATTAAACCAGTTATTTTTGAGTTGTTGTCATTCTGTGTATCATAATTAGATTATTTACAAACAATAAAAGGAAATCCATAATACAGTATTCCATATCAAATTAAATGGCATCAGAATTTAAAAATGACATTGAACCTTAAAATATGCGCACAATTACACTTCTACTGACCGTAATTACACTATTCAGCAATTTAACCTACAAAAGTTTTGAGAAGTGCATAATAAACCCAACAATTAGCCAAATGGTTTAGGAAGAGTAAAACTGCAAAAGCCTGTTTTAAATATGTACACTATATGGACAAAAGTATTGGGACACATGACCATTACACCAACAGGGAGTTTAATGACAGTGCAGTCAATAACTCAGACTGTGATGTGGAGTTGGTCCCCTTTTGCAGCTAGAACAGCTTCCACTCTTCCCTGAATATTTTCCACAAGACTTTTGTGCCCAAAAATTCAGTAGGACATTTATAACGTCAGGCACTGAAGTTAGATGAGAATATCTGGCTCACAATCTCCATTCCAGTTCATCCCAAAGATGTTGGATGGGGTTGAGGTCAGGGCTCTGTGTGGGCCAGTCAAGTTTTTCCACACTGAACTCCTCCATCCTTATGGAGCTCGCTTTGTGCACTGGGACACAGTCATGCTGGAATAGAAAAGGTTGTTCCTCAAACTGTGTCCACTCAATTGGAAGCACGTCATTGTCCCAAATATGCAGAAGCATCTAGATTACCCTAGCCTGAGAAACAGATTTGTCCATATAGTGTATATCTACAACACAGATTAAGTTTTATGCAAGGTCTAAATTTGTTAGTTACAGGATTCCAACCTAACATTTGCTGTATGAAATTCTGTCGGTAATAATTGGTAACTGATTTTCAGTAGAAGAGTAGCATGACTGTCTTATACCCAGTGGCAGTTCTAGACCAAAATGACCAGGGGGGCCATGGAGGGGCCAGTGTGTTTTAATCGGGGCACATATAACCAGTGTGCGAATTACGTTGTACTTTATTTCGCGTGTGTGTAGCGCTTTAAGTAGTTCGTCTAGAACACACGTAGTGTTAGCTCCATTCTTTGAGCCAGCGCATGTCGCAATAAGAAATGTATATTTAAATCTTTGGCTGTTCAGGGGGTCATAAGGGGGGCCAGGAGCAAATCTAAGGGGCCCTGGCCCCTGTGTAGAACCACCTATGCTTATACCCTCAAAGGAATTTTTGGAAAATGTCTGTTTGCAATAGCTTCGCTTCCAGATCAGTCAGTTAAATTATGAGTAATATGTGTAAACTCACACATCCATTCGCTCAATATTAGCAAATCCACAACCTTTCCTGGGTAAGACGCGGTATTAATGTCTGATTACAGAGTGGACACTAAGGAGTCCGGCGTGTGGTCTTATCACACTGGGCAGCCTTCCAGCAGGGGGGGCGCCGCTGTTTGAGGAGCTACTCATTAACCTTTGCTCTTATTACAGATTACAAACACGTTTAAATGTTATTTGGAGGGAGCCTCACCTCTCTGTCAACCCTTCGCTACTGATTAACCCACCCTTTAACCTTCCAAAGCAATCTGGCCTTTCATCTGCCGAAAAGAAAAAGTCAGCCATTCGGTGTCTAATGTGATCAGGTTCAAGGGAAACAAAGCCAGTAGAGTCGAGCATTTATTTATTTATTTGTTCATCTATCTATCGATTTTTATTTATTTATTTTTTATGACTTACATGTTAATTGAACTGGAGGAATGTTGCACATAAATTACATTGAAACGTTATCCTATTGACTGCCATTTTGCATCCCATTTGATGCCGGTAAAATGTATATAAAATGTGCATAAAAATGTAGGAATCGTTACAAATGCCACTATGGGAATACTTACAAATTCACATAAAACAATTCAAGAGTCATTCAACAAATATATCTTATAAGTATTTGATCTGCCTGGATAAAGTTTGCTTCTTTAATGTTTCAATTAACATTTTAGTTATGCAATGAAATGTCCATTCGTCTATCCATAAGTCACTCAGTGTCAGAAACCACATAAGCAAGAGATTACTTAATAACTAATACATAAAGTGTTTAACAAAGCAGAGATGCAGTTTGAAAATATTGGGACTTTGTTAATTGCACTGTGACAGGCTTGTACATTTCTATGCACATCCATTTGAATCTGTCAAACGGAAAACAAGATGTTAAAATCCACTTTGGGTAAACTGATATAGGGGACAGAAAAGCCTGTTCATTTGTTTAAGCTTATAGGCAAAATATCCTTGAATATTTACTGGAGGATATTGCTTCATTTTTGTGGTTGGGTCTTTTGGCCATTGGGAGATTGTGAGTTTGATCCCTGGAGATGCTAGAGCTGTATATGGATGGGGGACCAAGAGAGCACAAAAGGCCTCACTCTCTTTGCATATGTAATACTACCCCCTTCTTCTCCATCATTAGAAATTTCAGGGATCTGGTTGTGTTCTCCTCCTGGGAAGAAAATTCACGGAAAAATGCAAACCAGGTGCTCTGATGACAGGCAGAGGTCTAACTCGCAAGTCTGGGCTGGTATAAGTTTCCGTTATTTATTAACTTCAGTACGAAAACTAAAAAACAAACTCTTGACATCCAACATGTCTTGACTGAGTGGTAACATCTGGTGCAGAACCAAATGTGAAAATGTCATTTTTAAGCAACCACTTTTATTAAGCCAGTCTGAAAAACACATAAATGGACAAGAAAAACACATTCAGGCTGCAATTCATATTCAATATGTGGATTACAGTACTGGGGTGACTGACATTTACACCAAAATTTAATGAACATTGCACTTAAAAACATAGACTTCAATATGGAGTTGGCTGCACCTTTGCAGCTGCAAAGTTGTGGTGGGAATTTGTGCCCATTCACTCTGTGTAGAGCATTTATGAGGTCAGACACTGATGTTGAGTGAGAAGGTCTGGCTCACAATCTCTGTTCCAGTACATCCCAAAGGTGCTGGATGGGGTTGAGGTCAGGGCTCTGTGTGGAACAGTTCAGTTCTTTCACACCAAACTCATCCAGCCCAAAAAAAGTTGGAAGTATGACATGGTCCAAAATGTCTTGCTGTACTGAAGCATTCACAGTAAGTAAGGGGCCTAGCCCAAACCCTGAAAACCAGTGTGTGTAGGGTAGTACAAATTTGGTGAACTCAAGTCTTTAAGGGCCAGAATCCCTTCAGTCACCCCCGATACATCTGCCTGGTTTAGTAGTCAAGTTGAGAACCCCAAACTGTGCTGGACTCGGCACCTCATACAAAACAACAGTCTTTCCATTAAACTAGAGAAAGAATACTACCCACCTTCCTCTTGTTGGTTGGACACACATACAGGTAACTCAGGACCGTTTTTGCTCCTACTTTGTCGTTCAGTCTCTCATAGGTCGAGCCATAATCCGTGGATCTAAGGAGGAAAAAAGATGGCTGTCAGTGCATGCTTCATCCCATACTGTGAGTCTAATTGCCAGCTAGGGCTCGCAAAGAGAGACGCAAGCTGTTGAACATATGTTCATATAGTGGCGTCGCCTTTTAAGCTTCAAAACAGCAGAAGTGGCGATCATGCTCTGACCTCTGGGCATAAGGGTAATGACTGATCCAAATTTTCCTTTGATTTGTTTTTAATGGCTAATGATATTTATTCAGTGGAAATACACAAGAAGGTCCTGTTGACTTGTGCTCTGAGCAGATTTGCATACAAAGAGAGAAATAAGATAAGATAAACTTTTATTAGTCCCAAAAGGGAAAATATATATATATACACAGTCATGCATACTTATATTCCTACATTTTATACTGTATATTTCAACATTTGTATTTTAAACTATATTGTGACATAGTAATTCATTCTATTTTGTTATTTAATTCTATTCTATTGTTTTTTTTAATCTTGCTGCTCTTCACTTTGTACTGTCCTCTTCCTGCCATTACTAAGAACATTTCCCACTTGTGGGACTAATAAAGGTTTATAGGATCTTTTCTCTCTCTTGTCCAGTGTTGGGTAGTAACAGATTACATGAACTAGAGGTTAATACAAACAAAAATTATTTGATTTCAAAATTGCACTTGGAGCAAGATACCTTAACATATGTGTGTGGTCAAGATATGGTTACTTTTTAGGGAATGACAGTTTGATGAGGCAGCTTGACTCTTCTTTTACAGATTTTAAATGAGACAAATGAGGACATGGCCAAGGTTTTTCAGCTCATCACAAACAACATGTCATGTAAGACTTCGTTAATATGCATCAACCTCCGCTAAAGATGACCAGGCTGTTCCTCATTTGACATAAATATTGTGTATGCAGATCACCTTGGCTACGTTACCAGTCAAATCCTATTCACTCAATAAGCTATTTACTTGAAAAGGCCAAATTATTATGCATGGCTGCCCTTGTGAGCGAATGATTCCAATTTGTCAGAGGACCTACACTGTGTTAATAATTCATGAGAATAAGTTAAAAGTACGAAAACGGGCTATGAGAATCCCACAGTGAGACTTGGATCAGGAACATGAATAATGGAGTTGTTTTAAGGACCTTTTTGGCCGCAAGTTATTCCTGTTTATCTGTCAAATTCCTTGTAATTTGATTGAAATGACTTGATCTTGAAAGTCATTGATCTAGGGAGCTCTTCTGCAACAACAAGACCTTTAAAACATCAGTCAATCAGTGAACATGACTCCTTTCAGTCAAATAGTGATATAAACCATAGAAGAAGCACCTTTGGTGATCTAAAAGACCTAACTATTAATCATTATTTTAAAAAAATCATTTGAGTCAATGAGATCACAAAGAAGCTCCACATAATGTAAAGACAGGGGCAGAATGTCCATCTGGACATTGTGGAAGAGTCCAGAATGGCCTTCTGCCCAACAGCCATCAGCCTGGCTCTATGCTTCATCAAACTTTAGAGTCAGATGAGGCTCGTAAAGCAAAAAAAAAACCCTCACTAAATCAAATAATGGAGAACAGTGCTTTTGCTGGTTTGTTTCAGTAGTCATGGAAAGCAAAAAACGAAAGGAGAAAGTTAGGCAAGAAACGTTGAAAGTAAAAGCACTGCAGAAGGATGCTTCGAAATAGAAAAAGTTGCTTATCGCATCCTTGGCTCAAGATACCAGTTTCTTCTCACTCTGCCTATAACACAGGTCGCTTGAGAGAGAAGTTTCCCTGTCCCCAAATACATCAAGAGTCGAGCAAGGAGCACAAATTCAGAGGAACGCATGGAAGACATCCTCATGTCCCTTGACAGTAGCATTGTTGTAGAGTTGCAGAGAAAAGTGAGCTATTGAAGAAGTTGCAACCCCACCTCACATTAAAGTGGCTACCTTCATATTTAAAAGTGCATTCTAATACATATTCATATGCCTAGAGTCTCTGTACTACTCTTAATATAGTTTTGTTTGATACCATTGCCCAGGTTCCTTAACAAGTATGCAATAAAAGCTGTGAGTCTACAGCCTCTGTAATGCTCTTGTAAAGCTTCTATTGCTTATTTTTTTAATGAAAATATGTTGTACGTTTTCAGGTTCGCATATTCTGCTCCTACAGCCTCCGCAGTGTGTCCTTCATCTCTTAGTTTTGTAGCTGGACTAGAATAATACATGCTATTATTTGATCTATGTTCTTCATATGTTGAGGAAATTAGAAGGTCAAAACATGAACGTGAAAGCTGACCACAATAACGCAGCCTTTAATCAGCGGGATTGTGGTGTTACTAGTAGTTGTGAATCTGATACCTAGGCTGGTGTGTAATAAGTGTCATGACAATCCGGCTGTTCACATTGATTGTGGTCGGTGTATTTGGGACAAAGTGTAGAACTTTTAAAAATTCCAGTTTATCCCCATATGAATTCATTAATTCATTCCTCTATCCATCCATTTACTTCTTCATTCATTTATTTGTTAATTTATTCATTCATCTTTTTATCCACATAAGCAAAGTCATGATAGTGCTGGAGCCTCACAGGGTGAAAGGTGGAGAAACACTTTGGGCAGGTGACCAGGTAGGACAGCCACTGCAATAACGGGGCTATAAATAAACGGCGTTACTAACGGGTAATCAAACCAATTACTGTTTCCCCCGTTACAACGCCGTTACCGTTACTGACATTAAAATGCGCGTTACTATAACTGAGAACACTGAAGCGGTTTTCATGCGAGCAGCGTCTCTCTAAGCCATAACATGTGTGTGTGTGTGTGTGTGTGTGTGTGTGTGTGTGTGTGTGTGTGTGTGTGTATGTGTGTGTGTGTGTGTGTGTG
>JBBMFX010000080.1:20195309-20210398 GCA_037832545.1 Rhabdalestes septentrionalis | reverse complement strand
TATATATATATATGTTCATCTCTACAGCCTGGAAAGAAAGCAGGTCGCTGCTAAAATGTTCAGCTTCTCAGGTTTGATCTTTCATAGGTGCAAGAATTGCACTGAACAGCTTTGCCTTAATTTTCTGGAACTGCTGACAGTAGTTCTCCTAATAACCAATTGTTCTCTAAAGCATTATTTTAAAGGAAATGACAAAACATCAAAATAAGAGAAATGGTGCAGTGTTTAGAGAACTGTAAGTGCTGTAAGAGTGAGACTATAATTGTGACATGAGGTTAAGACTTGTCAATACCCACCTTCAGTCCATCTCAGCCGACACATCACCATGGCTTTCGGTACTGGAACCAGAACTGGATATTTCTGTCAAACTAAACTTGGGTGTTTCCATCAAACTCGACTTCATTCAATTGAGTCTCAGGGCTGACTCGTCTTAAATTCTTATATTTGCTGACTGAAATTAACCACTGACATGGTCATATTTGTAAAACAATTGAAGCCTTCAGTTATGATAGCTTTCTTCTGTAATTCTGCCTTATTTGCACTGAATTAGCATAAATGTTTCAACTACTTTGACTTAGACACGGTTACACAAGGGAAGACGTGAGGGGGCTTCACCACCATTTCACCTTCTCTTTTCTCTCTCTTTCTCTCTTTCTCTTAAATGTTTAATGTTTATTTGTTGAATATTTATAGAATAATAATAAGTAGTTGCCATATGCAAGCTTTTGTTTGTAAGTTTACATGTGTAAATGTTTTCCTCCATTTTCTCTCGTTCTTTTACTCATGTTTTCTGACTGTGTTCTGTGTTACTAATAACAATATTATAGAACATTTAGTTCAACTTATTGTGTGGTACATGGATAAACAAACAAAACAAAACAGACAAAGTGTGGCGACCACAGTGGCAGTACCAGTGATTGAGTTATTTATGAAGGCGCTGAGCCGTTTCTGCAACGTGTCCAAATATTAAGCTTTATAAAACCACAAAGTAATAAAAAATGTCTATCACACTCGATCCAAACAAGCCGTCATCCGAGGGATTAAATGCCACAGCCATCGAGCTGCTGATATCGCTGAAAGGACGAGACAATCTTATTCCAAACAGGAGGCGCAGACGGCGTCCTCTGGGAAATCTGCAGTTGCTGAGCTATTTCTCCCTCTTGCTGTCTTCCAGGTGGAGTCCGAGTCCTCGTAAAGGTCAGGGACATCAGGTAAAGTCCTCTTCTGAAAAGCCGGAGTGCTGTTCTACCCACTGACCTGTGAAATATCAACGCCAGCCACAGCAACCACCGCAAATGGAACAATGCAACTTGAAAGGCTGTCAGTGTTCACCCTTTGACGACCTCCGCTGGGTGGAATGCGGGTGCAGGTGGTCTGTACATAGTGGGCAGCTGTGCTTTATAGCTACATTGGAGAAGGGGGCGACCACAACATCCTAAATTTTCAGGTGACGTGAGACAGATTTCACAGTTAAAGGATTTTAAAGTAGAAGAGAAGTTGTGCTTGACTGATGATTTGAATTTGCTAAAATGTAAATGTTGTGTTTACTGTATTCTTTTCAGTATCATCCAGTTAAATAAAGACCACAGAAACAACATGACTTCAGCTTAACACAAATTAAACTGTACTGTTAAAACGAACAAAATATGTGACACACTTCCCTGTGTTGTAAATAAGTAGGTAAATAACATGTAATAAACTGTTGACTCTCTCGTGTTCTTAGTTTATATCCAAAGATCAAGTTCATCTTCATTAACAAATTGGAGAGGTGGGGACTGATGAGAATAATGCTAACACTGGGAGCTGAGCACTTTATTATACTTTCAGTATTTTCCCGCAGGCTAGAGTGAGGCTAATTACAAGGGAATAATTAGGGTCATCACGCGTGATTAGGATTCTCTGCAAGACAGCCGACTACTGGAATTCACCATCGAACACTTGAGCTTGAATTGGATCCCAAAAGCTTGCTGTTGCTCAGTGGATGAATGTTAATTGCTGTGTCTTCTTTATGGAGTGATGCAGTTTTTAAAAACAAACTTTACTGAATGAATATCTGAATAAAATAAATTACAGCTATAATACTTCTTATAATTTGCTTGTTTACTTGTCTCTATAGCAACTCAGGTGGTTCTTTAACGTAGCCTAATTGCTGTCATTGGTGGGTCCAAACAATGCCTGGGGTCTTTGATCGGCCACCCCCCCCCAAACACACACACATACACCAACCACCACCTGCAGGATCTTTGATCCAAAGCTTTTATTGTAATCTGGATCCCTGAATGGTTTATTATGTTCTCGACTCCAACAAAACCCAATTAAACACATTTACATGCCCTAAAACTTACTTGTTATGCTGAATCAGCTGTGTTAGTGCAGAGAACATGATGAATTCTGCATGATGAAGATGAGAGCCATTGTAGTCGTTGTTGTTGTTGTTTTTGTTGCATCAAATATTGAATGAGTCTGTTCAGTTGCAGCATTTGTCCTGTATTTTTATGTGGCATGTCATGGCCTGTGGTGCAAACTTTACAGCTGACAAACTCTGGCATGTTCAGGAGTCCTCCAGGAGCACATTAAACAAAACAGGATTTCCCAGTTCTCCTGATAACCCAGGCTTTTCAATTTAAAAAGGGATCAAATATATTTACAAATGATGGATAAATAAATGATGAAAACTTACTTGGTGGAGAAGTCCCAAAACCCCCACACCCCACAGATGTTTATTGGGTTTTCAGATGGTATAACAAAGAAATAGCTTGATTTAAAAAAAGAACACTGCATGTCACGTAAATATTCACTCATTCGTGGATTTTCTGTGGCCGCTTATTCCGTACTAGGGTAGCAGGTACATGGAGACTATCCTGGGGTCTACAGGTGCGAGGCAGGGACTCACCCTGGATGGGGCTTCATGTATATATAAATGTCTGCAATTCTTTGAGACAGTTTTAAAATTATAGATACAAATGAAGTGGGGTTAAATCTAGATTTCTATTAGGTCCATGGAAACAATACTGAAACAATCTAAAAAAGTACGTTATTGTTGACATTACTTTTGACTCTTCATGGGTTGTTGTTGGTTCCCAGGGACTGAAATACTCCAGTCACTTCATTTTTAAGCTTTAACGCCCAATTACTGCTGCTGTGCAGCCGAGTACCGTTTAAGACTTGCCGTCTATCTCCCCACCGATTCTCCATAATTAGCCCGAGAGTAATAATACAGTTTCTCTTCCTCCGGCTTGGCACTCTGAGGAAGCGTGTCAGGTGTGGAGGTTCCCCTCATGTTGACTCACACACAGTGACAGAGCGGTAGACTTACAGCGGCATGTACTGAAATGACTGATCCATCTCCATTGTTTAAGGTCACGCTGTTCATTAAAATGGACATGTCGATTTTTCTGGAACTCCTCTGACCTTTCTCTAAAAGTCAGCAGTTGTCTAGGCACGGCTGCAGATTTCACATGCCTCTACAGTAACAAACAATGATCTCAATTAAAGACGGGGATGCAGGGCGCCCAGGAAGAGTGCTGGTCTGCAATAGGTTCACTGTTTTCAGCCTTTGGGAGGGACTTTAAGGGTAAAAGCTGTCATGTTGGAGAAAAAGCTGCTGAAGTAAACTTCTGGCACAAACAGCTAATGGTATTTTAGCGGAAAGTAGTGAAAATAGTGAAAAAAGTGTGAACAGTGATTGAAGATAACAATGATTTTGAAATTAGTAGCTAAAAGTAGATTTAAGAGAAGCAACTAAAGGTCATAAGAGTGAGCAAGAAAGTAGTTAACAGTGGTTTAAAATTAATAGAGGTTTCAAATTAATGCATTGAAAAACAATTTATCAGAAAAAACAATTACGTGTTAAAAAAAAGAACTCTGATGTATCGCATTCCATGGTGACTCTTTAACCCAGAGTGGTTCTGACCACAGATACTCTGTAAAATGAGAGACGCAGGCGAGAATGTGCTGCTTGGCCCAGTGAGTGGAAAGTTTACGTTTAAAAACAGAAAGATGGAATGGAGTATCGTAATCTGCAATTCATGCAACAAGGAACTTTTGTATCATCGTAGTACATTAGGTCTAAAATCTCACCTTAACACAAAGCTTTTAGGAGCTCACCTACTGGTCAGAGCCAGCACAGCCCGATCCCAGCACCAGCAGCCAGCAACACTGGACCAGGCACTCAGACCCAAACTGACCACGCCTATCTGTGTCCCACTAACTAGATGCCTGACAAAACGGTTTCTGTTGCAGAGTTTATTTATTCACAAACAGTACTGGAGAAATAGTGTGAATGGGTTTAATTCTATTTCAGTGTTACGTCTAGGTTATAAATGTGTCTTGAAATGCTTTGTATGCATGGGAGCTTCAACCATTATATTAGAGGTAGACACGTCAGGTGCAGCGTTTTGTTTATCCTCAGTACATTAGGAATTATTTTTAATTACCGCGACCATTATTGTGCATGAAGGGTGCGAAAATGTTTTGCTGTAAACACTTTGTGTACTCTGTACAGCAAAATGAAACAAAAATTGTGTGTGATTAATTAGATGACAGAGTTTGTAATTAGTCTAAGTAGTTTTAACAGTGTCTTTATAATTTTTGGAACTACTGTGTGTTGTCCTTGAGTGTTGAGAAAGGCGCATACAAATAAAATGCATTATTATTTATTATTTTGATAGTAGTTTTAAAACTAGACTGCATTTCCACAGAAAAATGGGAAATGTGCTTGCTCAAAAATGCAGCAATCGACTGACCCTTCATAGCAACTGCCTTTCATGCCTTGACAACCACCCATAAACTTCATAGCCACCACCTCCTACACCATAGCAACGGCCAAAAACTGTTTAGAAACCACCTCCCGTATCACAGGATATAAGCTAGGACCTAGCAACACCCTTGTATTACACAACAACTGTCTTAAAACTCCGTAGCAACCACTTCCTATACCATAGCAACCACCTTTTATACTTCACCAACCACCCAAAAACGTCATAACAACCTCCTACACCCTAGCAACAGTGTGTGTATATTTGTTTGAATGAGTGTGTGTGTATTTAATACATTTTTATGACAGATGTGCCCCAAAAATTGGCCACATTGTTCAGTTTACATATGTGTGTCAGTGGGGGTGTGGCTTGATGTGTCATGTGAAGTTTCACAAGGTTTGGTCACCAAGGCCGGATTAACATGGCCAGGGGCCCCTAGGCTACAAGTTGCTGTAAAGCCATTTAAAGCCTGTGCATTGATCCGGCCGTGTTGGTCACTGTATGGAGCCTGTGAGTCTCATCACCTGAAACCGCATTCATTTCAATGGGATTAAAATGAATGGAAGTGAATGGGGAAAAAAGGGATGAGCGAAAGAAAAGTAAAAGATGAGTGCAGGTCATCACTGACCGTGTTTGTGTGTCAAGGACATTGGTCTGAGGGATCACATGAATTTTGGTGGTTTTCGGACGAAGCATGTCCGAGCAGGACTATCTGAAAGTTGCGAGTTTTACTTTTGCAAATCGGTTTCACTGGAAAAACGTGAATAACGTACAAACGACTAAATGCATCAAAAAGCAGTGAACAAGACATTAACTTCAGATCAGGCCTGACGTGTCAGAGTTGGAACGGTGTCTCTATCTCGAAAGCTCTGGGAGGAGTAGGGGCCAAAAATCGGGGGAACGGAATAAGAAGAAGGAAACTTAACAAGAATAATAGTGTGCTCTGCTCAGAGCAATCTCACTAATAAGTTGTTAATGGTCCCAAGGGTGAACGGTGATTCAGAAGAAATCGGTTAACAGTAGTCTCACAATGAGAAGCTTAAAATGGGATTTAAAATTAAAAGAAGTAGGTAATTGAAATATTGATACGCATGACTAATTCTAAGACTAAAGACGGTTTTGAAGAAAAAGTGTCTTACACTGGCTTTAAAGACAATCGTCATTCTGAAGAAGGTGGTCAATACCACAGCCCCATTGTTTCTCAAGGCACTCGTACCTTTCACAGAGGGAAATGGTGGGAGAAATAGCAGCACATCCCACCAGGCCTCATTTGTTGAAAGCTGAATATGATCGAGGCTGCCCTCGTTTTGTCAACATGGAATCCCGTGGTAGCGCCAGCCCGCCATTGTGATGGATTGTGGCTCAGGCTGTAAGGAGACAGAGGATTCCGGGGGCTTTGTGGCGGTATAATACCGAATACCAGGATAAAGGCCTGCTCACTCTGAAGCTATCCTGTGTGGACTGAGTGTGGGTCACTGGTTTTAACGTACATCAAAGTACCTGCTCAGTTCAGCTGTGAGAAATCGGTTCGTTCCTTAATTTGCTGCCTTTCCTATGAGATTCCTCTATAATAAAGCACATAATAGATGCTCTTTAAGAACATTTAAATGTATGTTGTATATTATTGATTCCACTGTTATTAAACTGGCTGAATAAATACAACTGGTGTCCGTCTCTGGAAATATCAGTAGGCCATCTTGCATCCTGCTTATTCTTTAAAACTGAGAGAAATGAACAACTCCATGTGACCTGAGCAAAAGCATTGACCTTGAAATTCTTTACACACTCACTAAATGGTAAAATGAAATAACAACTGGTCACTAAGAACAGAAATCAGCTACGTAATAACTACAAGGCAAAAAGACCAATGACATAAATCTTATCTAGACACTGACATCAAAATACATTTAAACAGGGACTGGGAGTAATCTGCGGTTCAGAAACCTACTGTATATGGATTACAGCAACATGATGTAGGAATCAAAGAGCCAGAAAATATTCAATTTAGATCAGGGAGATGGATTAGCGGCCTGGCGGGCTGCCAAGTCATCATCTCAAACGTCACCATGAAGTAAAATTAGAGAAAGTGACACATGAAAACGTTCACTAAATATACAGTATTATTCTTCCTCACTTAAATGTATTAAATTCCAAAACATAAAAAGCTCCAGCTGGAATTCATCTACGGTTCTTTCCCTCATTCCTTCTGATGTCTTCTTGCCACAGTGTTACATTCCTCACACTTTTGTTCTTTTTTAATGTATGGTTTTCCTGGGTATTAAATCTGCATTTGCTCAACAGGTCTGAATTCATCCATATTTCATTGTAAAGGCACCACTACCATTACGCAGTGTCTGTCCCATATTATGGAAATCCAAGTAATTCTCTTCCAGACATTGCTAGAAATTTTGTTAAATACAACTGCATGTTTAATTTGAGTTAAAGACTGTAAAAGGTTGAGGAAAGAAGGATTCTGTTGCTTGAGGAAATCAAAACACCTGCACTTGTTTCTGGTGTGTCTCCAGTGTGCCACAAATCCCGTTTTGAAAAAGACTAAATGAGCAAAAATATTGGGACACACCTTTTTTCCCCCTTACTTCCAGTGAAAGCTATTTGGGACAACACCAAGCTTCCAATTTTGTGGACACAGTTTGGTGAAGATTCTTTTCTATTCCAGCATGACTGTACCCTTGTGCACATAGCAAGATCCATAAAGACATGATTGGATGAGTATTGTTGTGGAAGAACTAGACTGGCCCACACAGGGCCTAAACTGGATGAAGAGAAAGTCCGAACACAGGTATTCTCACCCAACATCAGTGTCTGACCTGATACATTCCCACAGAAACTCCAAAATCTTGTGGACAGCCTTTCAAGAAAATTGGATGCTGTTATAGCTGCAAAGGGTAAGAATTCCAGATTAAAGTCTTTTGTCCATACAGCATTTATTTATTGCATTTTAGTTGCATTTTCATGCGGAGATATCCAGTCAGCCCATGATGCATGAAGTGGCTGTGTGTAAACTGGGTCTAACACACAGTGGCCCAAAAACCAGTTTTATCTCATGTTTGAAAAACTACCCTTTCCATATTTGCTGCATTAAACCATGCTAAGGTCCAGAAAGAGTCACAAGAGAGCAGTCCAGGTCATATGTATGCTATTTCTGTATAAGCTCCCCTATGACCCTATGGTCTCTTTCTGTCTAGCTTGGCAGCACTTTAACACAAAACCACCACCTGCCTCAGATCACAAAGAGCCATTAAACTTTCACCACTGACACGAAAAAGCGCTTCAGAGATCCTGTAACACTGGCCTGACCAACAAAGTGGCGGAAAAGGGGATGTAAGCCGTCCGTGCGGCCGAATGACTCCCAGAGAACAAGGCTAATGAGGGACAGAGAATAGAAGCAGCTTTCGTTGGCCTAGATTTTGGAAAATGGAAAGTTGGCTCACTCCAAGATGCTGTGAAGTTTTAAATAAAGTTACTATCGGTAGTTTTGTAGAAATTGTGTAAGGGTAGTTTTGATGAAAATGTCTAATGGTAGTTTTGAAGTGTAATTTTGAATAGAGAGAATAAGGGTAGTTATGAACAAAGTGACTTAGGGTAGTTTGAAGTAATTGCTTAAGAATAGTTTGAAGAAATAGGGGGTATCTTTGTAGAAAGTGTCTAATAGTAGTTTTAAAGACACTGACTAAAAGTAGTTTTGAAGAAAGTGACTAATGATAACTTTGAAGAAATTTGACACATGTTAGTTTTGAAGAAAGTAACTAATGGTAGTTTTGAAGAAATAGACTAAAAGTAGTTTTATAGAAAGTGACTAATGTTAGAATTGAAGAAAATGATTAATGGTACTTTTAAAGAAATTGAATAAAAGTAGTTTTGAAAAAAGTAACTAATGATACTTTTGAAGAAATTTGACTAATGGCAGTTTAAAAGAAAGTGACAATAGTTTTGAAGAAAGTGATTAACGGTAGTTTTAAAGAAATTGACTCAAAGTAGTTTTGAAGAAAGTGGCTATTGTAGTTTTGAAGAAAACTGACTTATGGTAGTTTATATGAAACTAACGGTAGTTTAGACAAAAGTGAGTAATGACCATAGCAGAACGCTGCACGTTGACAAAACTGTTGTAAGCCTTAAAGAATGTAGGTGCTATTTTTGAAGACAGTTGCAGTGTTGTAAAAAAACGGCAAGCTTCGTTCAAGTTTGGCTCATTCTGCAACATGGACAACTTTGACTCCCATTGTTATTTCGGTTGCTCGGATTGTTAGAGCCTGCTCCGTCTCTGCACTGTGTTTCTCGCTCTGTCTGTTTTCAGCTCCTTCTCCCAGAAGAGATGTAAGGACAATGGCATACGAGACTGATTCAAGCCTACTAATCTCCAACACAAGCGCCATCTTATTTACCTGCTGAAGGCTACAGAACAACAACAGAGACAGACCCTGGGGAACGGGTTGTTGTGAATAGAGAACAGAGTGAGAGAGAGAGAGAGAGAAAGAGAGAGAGAGAGAGAGAAAGAGAGAGAGAGAGAGAGAGAGTGAGAAAGTGAAAGAGAGAATGAGAAAGGTGAATGACTCTTACCTCCACAGGGAGCTCTCGGTGACACTGCCCAAGTGGAAATCATAAAGCTTGGTCAAGATCAGAATCACCTGTAAAACACAAAAGCACGAGTTAGGTCTTCAGGGCGAGAAAGCATCATAAAGCAGGAGCTTGTTATAAAAAAAGCCACATTTTATTCCAATACCTACCGTTTTTCCTGGATAAACAACCAGATTAAGTATTAATAGGTTAAATTAAGGATTACTTCAAGGCATTCTGAAATCATTTTAGCATTTTGTTTTAGCATTTAAATACCACTGTAGTCTGCTGTGTTTTTTTCATTCTTTCTTTTATTTGTTGGCACGACCTGAAAAATATTGCTTTAAGCAATAACAAGCAATTTAATTAATCTTTCCCAAGTAAAACTGTGATGTTGCCTTAATTGCATGAACAAATAAGTAAACTAATGAGGTAATATTAACCAGCATGTATTTCTCCCTTAATACAAATGATCCAGCTGCAGAGATGGTTGAAGGACCCATTTGTCCTGAATTTTGGGTTTTCCCCTCAGGTTCACTTATGATGTTTGTGAGATTTATGTATAATGTTTGCTTCATCAGTACCTGATCCCTTTTTATTCAATAGAATGAACAATTGCTTCCAGTGAAGGGCTTAATGTTAATACTTTAGCATACCAAGACATCCTGGACACCATGCTTCCAAATTTGTGGACATTGTTTCTGGAAGAAATCTGCATGACTGTGTCCCAGTGCCATAACGACATGGCTGGATGAGTTCAGTGTGGAAGAACTTGACTGGCAATACACAAAATACTGGCCTCAACCACATCCAACACCTTTGGGATGAACTGGAACAGAGATTGTGATCCAGACCTTGTCGTCTAACATCAGTGTCTGACCTCATAAATGCTCTACCGAACGAGTGGGCACAAATTCACACAGAATCTTTCAAATCTTGTGGAAAGCCTTTCAAGGAGAATGGAAGCTGTTATAGCTGCGAAGGGGTCCAACTCCATATGAAAGTCTACACATTTGAATGAAGTGTTATTAAGAAACTGGTCAGGCATCCCAATACTTTTATCCGTACGGTGTAGCTCCTCTCCAACAGGCTTGTTGCTGATTTTTACCCACCAAAAACTGTAAAAAGGTCCCATACTGGAGAGCATTGACCAACGTCTAATGTATACAATGAATATATGCTAAAATAAAAAGGCCCAGCAGAAATTTCAGCAGGCCTCATTTTTACTTCTGTGCTGAGCATGCTCACCCTCCAATCTGGCTGTGAAGCTTTTGATTCTGACGTGATTGATCTGGATGGTTCTCGACCTTGAACATTGGGGTTGTTTGATCTGCGAGCTTTTTCAGGTCTCTACATTCAGAAGATTTAGCCTTTGGGGTTAAACAAAGGACAACAGGGGGGCTTTGATAGCCGCGGAGCTGCCTGTCCAGAACATCTCACACCCTTGCACTTGACATGTGCTTGAACACCCACACGCACACACATCCACATATTCACACTGTGGCCTACTTGTGGTATTTTGACAAACTTCTCTTTCAGATCGATATAAATATCAGCATGTTGAAAACACACCGTTTTAGAAGCAACTTGATGGCATGACAGGAGTCCAAATAATACACTATATGGACAAAAGGATTGGGCTGCCTGACCATTAAACCAATACTTCAAAGACACTGCATTCAAATACATAGACTTTCTTATGGAGTCAGTCTGCCTTTGCAGAAAGAACAGCTTGGAAGGCTTTGTGCAGGTATAGGAAACCAAATAACTGAAAAGTCAAAAATATTGCCTTGCAGGCAAATGCCTGTAGCAATAGTGCATAATTGGCTGATTGTTCATTAGTTTGGCTGATGTTTCTCCTGCTTAGGTTTATTACGACTTTATTCATCCAAGGATTCTTCCACTCAGATCCTCCCAAAGGCTCAATGAACCGAATGAGGTGCGTTAAATCAGGTGTGAATAATTAAGATATGGTCATTGTAATTTCTGTGGCTAAACATCGTTAAACATAAGTTGAGTTGCCTGTTGACAGAATGATTTAATTGTGACATATAATTCATTCAAAAAATAAAAAATAAAGCATATGCTATTTTCCATAGGTTTTGGCCTGTAGCAAAAAAAATGCTGCCAAAGTATGTATCCTGGATGCTTTATGAATGTAGTCACTAAAGAAAGCCCTGAGTTGAGCTTCCTTCCGGTGATTGGCAAGTCAATGTAAAATCAATCCATCTTTTGAAAGAAGATAATGAAATTTGAGCTCAAAGATAGGCATATAGGATAATGAATGCAAAATAATAATGTAAGTAAGCCAAACGTGGATCTCAGAGGAACAGAATGCTGCAGTGAATCGATTCCCATTCTTTGGAGCGAAAGAAAACATCTAAGCATTAGCATAGACATGGCATTAGCCATTGCACTTGGATTGTCATTATGTAATTAATCGGAGGCTTGTTGCTTACATTTGCCTAATGAGTGCGAAAGCGGAGCAGCAGACTGACGGGGGATAGCTGTGATTATTCGTCACTGCCAAGACTATTTCTGTCCCAGAGGTGCTGCCTTGAACCCAGTTTAGGTTTGGACAGGCTGAGGTGATCAGCCACATTTGAATGCCCCCCACAAGTATCTTGACGCATGAAACACATACAAGGGGTCCTGGAGTTGCGCCACAGATCCGTTCCTTCAACAGTGATGTAACCCGAATTTTGGTGTAAGTCGAAACGCACCCTAGCCGAAGTCACTTACAGATCCTAACACAGTTGTAAAATTCTAAAACCACAAATAAGCCACAGAAGAATGAAAAGGACCCACGCCGCATTACTGCGTATCCTTCCGACATGCGCAACCAAACTAGTTCACCTACAGTGTCTAAGGATGAGACTGACGGTGTAAGTCATGTGAGAGTGGGAATGTGAGCAAGTGTTGGACCACAAAACGTCGCATGTCAAGATGGTTGAAACTCGAGGATTTCCTGTTTTTATATATTTGACCAACTGATGCAGATCTCACAGGTTACTCTGAGTCACATACTTTGTGGCTAAAAGTCATTTTGGCAGAAAGTGATGTACATAGTGTCGTGTTCGTAGCCGTATAGAGGTTTGAATTTATGTAATCTGAAATAAAAAACAAATATTATTAAACTAGTTGGACGTTTTAATTTTGATTCAATATGTTAAGCGTACTGAGGTCTTTCTCTCTCTCACTCATTCTTTCTCTTTCTCTCTGTAATTATCAGGTTAGAACAATTTGTTCTCAAATGATCTGCCTTGACATTTGATCACCACTTTTGAAGCATTCTGAATATTCATTTTTCATTTCGCTAACTTCATTCTTGGTGCTCTACATGTTTCTCAGACATTTTGAAACCACTGCACTGACCTTAATTCCTTTACCGCTTCTTCACTACCTTCCTTCAAAGATAATTTTCCAACAAATGAGTTATGCCGCAATTTTGGCTCTATCAAGAACTTGGCAAACCATTGATTGGTAAGACTTCATTTGAATTCAGCTACATAACATTGACATAACTGTGGCCTAAACACATCATGTTATATTCTGGCAAAGGTTATCATGACGGCTTATGTATAACATTCAAACAATTGTTGTGTTACCATTGCTAGATGTTGTCACTACATGTGCAGTTACCAATAATGATAAGCTTAAACTTTTATATCAATTAAGTGTAGCAGGATTCAAATACATTGCTACCTAGCCTCTAACACTTACAGTGAATTGGTAAATTCTGATTTCAACAAATATTTAAAACCGTGTAAAACAGTCTAAAAGCAGTGTTTGTTCTCCTACATACTCAGCAGTTTGCTGCTTTTTCAGAATGGACGGACACTGTCTTGAAAAGCATTTTTGTTCTTTATGCAGGGAATGCCCTTTTTGCAACCGCAGTAGCCGTTATTATTATAGGTTTTGTAAATTACTGTTTGTTCTACATGACATTGGCACATTAAACAAAGCTCAGTGTGATGTCTGACATGTCGAGCATTAACACAAAGCAGGGGAACTTGCATGTAACACGTTGTCTTGCTTATGTTTCCTACAGGGTCTCGGCTGCATGTGTTTTAAAAATTTGAATCAGAAAAAAAAACAGTCAAAGAATTTCCACAAAATGTGAACATTAACTACTAGTTAAATGTTATTCCAACCATTTAAGAATCTCTGTGGATGTGTATTTTTGAGAACATTGATTCCAGATTGATCAGAAGGCCATGGGTTTGAAACTCAGGACTCCTAGAGGCACCACTGAGGTGCTGTTGAGCAAGGTAACGTCCCCATGCACTTCTCTCCAGGTGCTCTGTTTCTGGATGCCCACTGTTTCACTTGGTGAATGAGTTAAATGCAGAGAAAGAATTTCAAACAATCAAAACAACTTCACACCCTGTGTGCCGTGCTGTGGTTTGTTCGTGTGCGACTATGAGGGGCTGCTTCACTTTGCTTTAAAGTATTTAGCTATATCCATCCTCTGGGCGCTTCCAGTTTGGGTGCAGATAGGCCCTCATTTGCATATCTCCCCTCAGTCCAGGTCAGCATGGCCTGCTGTTAAACATGTGCCTCCCTTGAGCGGCTCTGACAAGTACAGCTTTACTGTGAGTCACTTCGCTTAGAGGTGTCTACACAGCACCTCCAACAGCAGCTGAAAGAGATGTAATATTGGAAAGGAGGGGCAATGTAGGAGACTGGCAGCCGTCCTTGACCCAATCTGTCCCATCTCCCTCCCAGCAAGGCTTCTGCAAAGTATCCCCAGAGTTCTGGAATGCCAAGGGAGGAAGGGAGTGAGGGATGAAGGGATGGACAAACCTGATATGTTTAGTCAAGAAAAAAAAAAAACACTGCTCAGGCCCCGGGCCACTCCTTGCAAGAGTGAGAGCAGATGGTTCAGGTCAGCCCAGATGCTGTGCCAAAAAAGAAGGAAGACAGTACAGCGCAAAAAAAAAAAAAAGATCATAAACGAGATATAAACTAGACATTTTGCCCCAAAATAAATAAATAATGAATTAAAAATTCCACAGCAAAACTGGAGGGGAGTGTCTGTGGGTTCCTACAAGGCTTTTGCTTGTCTGACATACGAGGGTTATTCAGCTGCAGGGGGGTATGCACACACACACTCACACACACACACACACACACACACACACATACATACACATACACAAATACACATTCACACACACATGCACCAGCAGCCTCTACCCCTCATGTCATTATGAATTGCAGATTTGACCAGATGGCAAGGGTAGGAAAAAAAAAACAAAACATTTTTTTTGTGGAATGTACTGCAACACACGCACACACACACAGTCTCAACAGATGTGTAATCTGTGTGCTAAGAGAAAGGTCAAGTGCATTACCCTTGACCAAAAAATAGAAAGACTAGAATTTCGGTGGGGGGGTTGTAAAAAAATACATGTGATTATTTATGTAAAGCTTTAAGCCTCGAAAGCCGGGGGGTGTTATGGAAATAGTGTTCTACATTTACCTTTACAATAAATTTGACTATTGACCCAGAAATGATTCCATTATTGGTTATATTTTCATTACATTTACATTCTGCATCAGCAGTTTTTTTTTTCATTTAGACACATTTAATCTAACTCAAAATTCACATCTCAGTAAAAGTAACTTAACAGGGCAAAGAAAAAAAAACTAGTGGTGGGCCGTTAACGGCGTTAACTGCTGCGTTAACGTGAGACTCTTATCGGGCGATAAAAAAAATATCGCCGTTAATCTATTCACACCGTTGGGTTGGGA
>JBBMFX010000080.1:20139838-20162414 GCA_037832545.1 Rhabdalestes septentrionalis | reverse complement strand
ACTTGCCCCTAACAGGTCAGTGCTGGGCCCCTAGAATCATTCTAACCTTTCCCCCCCTGGCGGCGCCCCTGGCTGTATATGCAAATGTTTGGTACAAATACTATAGATATGTAACTTACAGCTGAGTGAATTATTAGAAACAGTATTGGGTGGTTAGGAGAGTGTTGTACTTAACAGAGATGATAGTAATATTGACATTAATATTGATTTTCACATGGTTCATCTATCGCAAATAATACGATATTGTACATCGTCACTGTCTGGCAGAAAACTCGTAACTCTACTTTTTTGTTTTTTATTTAATCGATCCTATTGGTCAGTCTCCACATGGGTCTGTAAAATGTGAAAAGTGTTGAAAATATTTATACCAATTTTGATGAAACAGCATTCATTCATTTATAATACACATCGTTTTTGGAGTTTCCTGAAAAATAGAATGACAGCAACAATATAATAGAACGATTACGTCCCTATTTAGTTGCTATGACTGTTTGTACTGGTAAAGGACAAATCAGAGAAAATTCTATTCAAAATGGGACACTTCTGTTTGCTCAAACTTTAGCACATCTAACAGAATATATAAGCCTTTGCATTTCCAATATCTCCGCCCGTTTCTTGCATGTTGTGCACGATCCTCCCTCAGATGTATGCATACCATGTTTTTCCTTGTACAGACTGCATAAACTATATGATTCAGTTCATGGGGACAAGCAATGGGGAGGGGAGATTGGAGTCATGTTCCCTCCACATTATGCAAAAATAATTACTGATGACATTAGTGATATTGTGTGATCCACTTAAATTAGGTTCATCAGAAATGAATCCAGAAATGACCCACTGACCTGCCCTGCTGACATACATTCATTAAGTTTTATTTTTCTGAAAGAATGTCTTGTATTTCCATCACAAGTCCATTCGATCTGTGACAATAGTGTAACTCTAACTGCAACTGTTCTCTTGCACCTAGTTTTATATCGGAATTACTAGATGCAGGCTTTAGCGCCCTGACATTGGCTCTCTGACTTGTTACAACAAATTTGCACCCTCACCCAAAGGCACTTTTGTACATGATGCGTTATATTTCGGGCAGAATGCGTCCTAATAGGACATTTGCCCTTAGTCCCTTTGAGACGGTTCCCCACTGCCCACTCCAAATAACTCATGACTATCGCTCATGCTTCCATTTGTTTCCCGACCAGTGTGGAAGCAGTGCCTCACTCAGGTAATGCATCATTTTGTGAACACAATGCAGTGCAGTTAAGAATAGAGTCAGTATAAAACAGATCCAACATAATTGAAGCATTGCAGTTCATTTAACTTTCATTGAACAGACACTGAGTGGACACTGGTGGTCTAGTGGTTAGGGAGTTGCCCCTGCAATCAGAGGGTCATGGGGTCTAATCCCAGGACTGCCTGTGGGACCACTGAAGTACCCTTGAGCAAGGGACCGTCCCACACACTGCTCCCTCTTGATGAAAGGGTTAAATGCAGAGGACTCAATTTCCTCTGAGATCAGTATAATGTATATATAAAAATTGACTGTTTTATTGTCCCTTGCACATAAATCAAATAAGTCATTTATGTAATGTTGGCATTTTCGTTTTGTTCACAGCCCAGTTCAGATCCGAGTCCATACACGTGTCGGCCTCTTTGTAACTATGATAATGATACCTTTCAGTGCTGTGGGTGTCTAAACATACACTTTTCGGGCATTTTAGACAAATTTACAATAAAATTGTTATTAGCATCAGCTTTTTGTCTTTTGAATAAATGTCGTAGTCTAACTATACTCGGTTATAAAAAAGCCGAGTGTAACTAACAAGATACATTGATACACTGCAACAAAAAGTACATTTTTTTGCAATTTCACTGCTCTATGCCTTTCTAAGATGGTGTAAAAACAGTGATGTTGGATAAAGCATTGCTTACTGCTTTGGTCCACACAGTCTTCTAGACCATGAAAAGAGAGAGTCAGGCCCCTTTGTGACCTTATGTCGAACGGCCAATTAGTGTGGACATGGCTTTAGTGCTCAGTTGCAGTGCCCACAGACATGCAATTGCGATGGATCCTGTCAGCAGCTCAGCAGCTGCATCACCGTGTGTGTATGCCTGTGTGTGTGTGTGTGTGTGTGTATGTAATTCACTTGTCTTGCTCAGACTTTCTGTATGAAAGTTATTGTTAAACAAGACTGTACTGTCATTGTCTCAATTGTCTCTCTCTCTCTCTCTCTCTCTCTCTCTCTCTCTCTCTCTCTCTCTCTTTCCTCAAATTTTTTCTTTTCAAAAGTTTTGCATGACAACATTACAAAGACATTTTGGAGTTGTCACTTTGACAGACATCTCTGGGAAAAAATACAGTCACAAAACCTACTAATGCTGGTATCACTGGCGTTCCATATGTTTAATGCATGAACGCACTTAAAATAACTTTCAACACACAGACAAAAATGAGGACTCAAGAAGGGGATGTAAAATATTTATGCTGAAGAGCTTTTTTTCTAATTAATATTACTACTAAATACTACTTCATTTAGAGCTAAAGTCAGGGGTAGAAATGATTGCAAATTAACAGACAGTCACATTCTGGGAGGAAACGTTTATTGATGTCTTGTGAGTGTTTTTTGCCGATTCTGACTCAACTTCGGAGGCCACAGGGATCACAAAGCACAATGTTTTCCATCACTTTGCCCATCGGTAAAGTGGGTGACAGTGGTGAACGTGCTCGTAGAGTCTGTAGGAGAGGTGATGGATGAGCTAGAGGCAGCAGGAGAGGGGAAAATTTGGGCTGGAAGTAGCCGTAGCCGTAGCCGTAGCATTAGCTTCTCCATCCAGACCTCCAGATGGGTGGAGGGCTGGAAATAGTGATGATAAAGGTGGCTGGGTTTATTAGAGAAATGAGGAAGTGTATCAAAACATATACGGTAACCTAATTCATAGGTTTGGTTCTATCAATGATACAACTTTCATGACCACTGTAGTCTAAGTTATTTGCTTGTATTCAATAATAAATGGTAAAATAAAAAACCCTGCTTTTTGTAATGTCTGCATGCATGGGCGATTAAATGCGATTAGTTAGATTAATTAATCGCCACACCATGTAATTAATTAGATCAAAAATTTTAATCGCTTCACAGCACTAGTAAAAACACAAGTACCTTGGAAAACTTTCAGAATATTCTCCACCTACAAGCAGAGGAAAGGGATCCAGAGAGAGGCCGAGCAACCGAGCAGCTGAGCAGCGGCATAGTGAATGAAAGAGGAGCAAATGGCATGTGTGTAGGAGAGCATACACCAGTTTTAGACTGTTTGACATTTGTCTAATTTGCTCTGAGCTTTAAGGCTTGAAAATGCTGTGTGCCACATGGGCTTGAAAAGAACATCAATAAGGCATTGCTTGAACTCCCTCTGTAGCTTATTAAGTTTTAATAAGTAAAGAATAGTCCAACAAACAGAGAGCCAAAGACCAAGCAAAATGTTCAAAAGCCAGAAAATCAGTCCATGGGCATACAAAACAAAGTCCAGAATCCAAAGGGGAAATCCAAAATCCAGAAAAAGAGGTCCAGGGCACACGGGAAAAACACAGTCAAGAAAAATAGCCAGAAGACGCTTGGTACCTAGATGGGGCTAGAATACTTCGCACTGGAGTCTAGTCCCAGTGTGAGTTAGATCTCCGCTCTAGAGGCTTGGAGTTAGGATCCGTAGATTGCGTCCCAGTCCTTACAGTTTAGCCTCTTTTAAAAGGAACAAATAAAGACAAGGGTGTTGAAGACACCTAAAGTCCAATCTTCTTGTTTTTTGGAAGGTGTACAATATAAAAAGTACAATCCAGACTCCATAGTCTATTATATGTGTAGTTGGAGGCCTGCAAAGAAACCTCATCCTTCAGTAATGAGGGTTTGAGTTTGTGTAATATTAACAAATGATGCATTTATGCTGAAAAATTTCCATCAACTCGGTTGAAAACATTCACAATATCACACAGCATTTCTGATTTTTGCAGTTGTTCAAGGAGCCAGATTTAATTTTTCTTGCCTGTTCTTTAACATTCTCTTCTCTCTAAAGAAATGTTGAAGAAAAAAATACATTTAAGGACTGAAGAGGAAACTGTTTGAAATGGGTCATTTCCTGTTATTTAATCAAACCATTTCTGATCAGAGGGTGTAAAGGAAATGCTTTGACTAGACAGAGACTTTATTTCAATTTATAGTCAGTCAAAAACACTGCTGCAGAATTTGAGTGACTGTGTTCTTTAAGCTTTCACAATAAAAGGTTGAAGACCCCTGATGAGGGATAAAGTAAAGTCCAAAAAAACGTCAAACTGTCAGTTCTTGAAGAGCTCTGTTATTTGTAATGCAGGTGGGAATGTATGAATGGAAAGGTCATTTTCAAGGACTTCTTCAATGTGATAATGCTCCAGACAGAAGAAAAAGAAAAATAAACTTAGTGTCAGAGACTATCTCTGACAACCTCTGAGATTGTCTTTCATAATAGGATACTTTATGTGCTTGCTTGTTACGTCCTTGATTGTATTTTGTGCCATTTTTGTTTTCTGTTGCTGGTGGGATGTGTGTGTTTTGCCTCAATCAAAGGTTTGAGTAATAACATTTTGTATACACCCCGTTTCTGTCTTGTTCTCTGGAATTGTTGACTGATGGACTGATATAAAAACCACAGTCTGGGCAGATTGTTGCCTTTGCTTTGTGTACTTGCATGCTGGGTGTTATATACCTTTTTTTATGTACAGTATTTAACGTCCTGCCTGTTTCTGACCTTGCTTGTACCTTGTCCTATTGAATCTGTGTATTTCATTGTTTGTATCTTCTTCTCATAGCTGTTTCAGATTAGGGGTCACCACATCAACCATCTTCATTTCCTTCTGTCCTATGCATCTTACTCTCTCACCATAACTGCCTTCATAACCTCCCTCATCACATCCATAAACCTCCCACTAGACCTTCCTATACTCCTCTTCCCTGCACCTCCATCCTCAGCATCCTCCTCTCAACACACTCAGTGGACGGTGTCTGGAGATGGTACCTTGATCAAGGGTGGTACCACTGGCAGTCCTGGGATTCAAACCCACACCCTTCTGATAACAGGGACAACTTCCTATCCAGTAGGCCACCATCTTATGTTTAGGTAGATTAACAATGGAGCTTCAATATGGGTGTGTTTGATTGTTAATATATTAACCTAGTTGCCTTCAGAGGCTTAAACTATTTTAAAAGCAAAAGCAAAAGCATGATCTAGAACGGGCCATGACACTTCAGAAAACAGTTCAGCCTTTCTAACTTGATCTTGAGTGGGTGGTGCTAAACCGCTACAGATTATATGTAGACGTCTTGGTTTGTGTAACTTGTCTTGGTTTGTCATCAACACAGTGAGTTCACGAAGGCTGTATTTACTGGGATGGGTGGTATAGTTTTGTTCACATATTTCATCTAATGCTTTACTGTCAGGAAAGTGAAAACAGGTCCGTTTTGGACCACTTCTGTTGGTTCATTCATCGCGGATAGCAGCTGGCATATTTAAATGGTGGAATGCATTAATAGATTTTGATAAGCGAATGACATTCTGCAAGCCAGACACGGGCCACAATGAAAATGCACTTAACTTGCTAATGGTGATTTTGCAACGTTAAAGCCAATTAAAGCTGAGAGTTCTTCAAATGGAAAGAAACTTAATTCATAGGTCTTGAGACGAGTATAGACTTCAGAGCTGACCAAATTATTTTCCTGCTGGGAGAATGATTACATAAGAGCAATTTATCTGCGCGAACACGTTTGCAGTCATGAAGAGATTGAGTTTTAAGTGCGATTGTCATTTAGCTTGTATGTCTGTTCTTATTCTAAAAGGTATAAAGCTGTCCCTTCCTGACACGTGTAACAAAACCAAAGATCTGACTTAGCCTATGGATTATGCCGGTCCTATTTAATTTAATGAGAGGGGCCTTATCAGAGGTGGACTAGAGTTATTACTTGCTGTTTTGCTCTACTGTTTAAATGTAAATATATCATTTCTCAGTTATGTATTGGCCTAGTTAATTCAACAGCAGATATACATTGCAATAACAAAATAAGTAACCCTTCGTCTGAAGTTATTGGTTTTGTATTCCATGCAATTATTAATTATATGTCATTAATTACATAATTCATTACATTTCAGTAAAAAGACATCTAGCCTCAGTGTTACTATTTTGCTAAGGCATATAATTGGAATTGCATGATTTATTGCTTAGTAATTACAAAGCAAAAACAAGCTGAGCATCATTTTCACATATATATTCTCTATTGATGGATTCAATTTTGGACTTCTTGCTTTTATTTTAATATTGCTGAGAAAGCTATTGTAAAAACAGATGTTTTTATTCATGCCTTTACCAGAATTTCTTTGCCTAGTGTCAGTTCCAAATATTTTATTATTTTGTCATAATTGGCAGTGACTGCAACTTCAGAGGGTTAATGAGCTGCTGCAGTTCAAAGTAAATGTCTTCATATTAAACAGCTGAGGCAAGTGAGGCACAATCAAATGCTCGACAAGGATGAGCCAAAAAGGCCTGTTATCGTTTCAATACAAAGCTTTCAGAGAAATAGGGAGGGAGGGAGAGATAGGAAGGGACAGAAAGAGAGAGAGAGAAAGAGAGAGAGAGAGAGAGAGAGACCTAACCTAGAGAGGAGCAATAATTATGCTTTTCTTCATCTTTATCTCCACTGGAGCTCTTTAAATGGTAGCCTTGGCAAGACCTCTTTGCTTACTGGCAAAATAATCTGGCCTTCAGAAATGCAGCTACAAGGAATAAACACAAAGGGTGAAAAAAAACTGAAGGAGAGAACACTCAGAGAAGAACTGGGTAAAGCACGCCCTCAGCAATCAGGCTCCAAACTCATACACAAATTGGATGAGACGAGGAACTTTTAAGCAAGGGAATGTGAACCCATCTCTCGGCCTTTTATGTAACATGCTTCCTTCTGGACTGGAATAATTAAACTCAGAACGAGAAGAGATCCAGCGTGTTGGAGAACCACGGGCAGGCTGCTCAATGAGGTGAGGCCAGCCAACATAGGACCGATATGGCACAAGTGAGAGATCTCTCTTTGTGCTATTGACTGGAGGCAGTGTCATCATGCATCTGCAAGTGTTTTTAATAAGCTGGCCGAGGTTGGAAAAAAAAAAGATGACCTGGGAAAGAAAACATATTCTGCAAAGTAATATGCATTTATGATCAATTTTGCTTGGATGGAATATATCCTGCTGAGTCTAGGCATTCATATTCCAAGAAAACCAAGGCTGTGCTCTTAAAAATAAAGGTGCCAAATAGGGTTCTCTGGAGCAATGCCATAGAGGAGCTACTTTCCGTTTTCCAGGCTATAAAATGAAGCACTTTGAGTGAAAAAACGTATGGAGAAAGCATTAGAGTAAAACCTTAAAACGCTGTAGTAAAGCATACTATTACCATTTACACTGCACATAACCATTCCGTTACATGGATTCATTTGAGAACCATCATTTAAATGGTGAGTCTTCTATCCTTTTTGGCAGCAGTTCCGAGTTGAGGTCATTATCTGGCTGAACATTTAAAGATTTAACAACAGCAGTAACAAATATTGATATATTTGATTAATGAAAAGAGAGCAGAAAAAGAATAAATGGTGGCCTAGCGGTTAGACTTTGTGGGTTCGAATTCCAGGACTATTAGTGGCACCACTGAGGTTCGCTTTATTCCTGGCCGTCTACTGCTTCACTTGGTGAATGGGTTAAATACAGAGAGCAATTTTGTGCTGTTCACACTGTGCTGTGGTGTGTTTACATGACAAATGAACATTTTACACAATCTAGGTGGTTGCAATAAAATAAAGAAACTTTTCATGACAAGTTCATGCAGTAATGCTAAATGTTTTCATTCAAATTTAAGTCAAACTTGGTTGGCTACAATGGAAAGACATCAGAATTAGAAGCATTGTTACTTGCTGCTTATGATGCCACTTTTACTTTTAATGTGAGTGGGATGTATTGGACTATGCATGGGGGCTGGGATTTGGGCATGGGGTGGGTCTATGGGTTGCTGTGTGAGTGCAAAGTCTCGGTCCTTTTAGAGGGTGGGTGTGGGTGCAAACCCGGAGCGGATTTCGCAAAAGATTCAAGATTCAAAAGCACTGGGTGAACTTATATTTTATGTCAAATGTAGGGGGGTCCAAACAAGTCATTAAGAAATGTCAAGGGGACACGTCCCCCTCAGATTGAATGGGGGGGACGCCCGTTCTCCAGATCTGACAACAGTTGCAACAAACAACCATTAAAATAAAAGAATTTAGTATTTTGGGGGGAAATTAGTCTCCAACATGTCCCCTCATTTGACAAAGCTCCATACCAGCACCAGAACAACCACAACTTTTACTGGATAAAAGGATTAGAATTAACAAATAATAAGATGGCAGTGGCCTCTTTCAGCAGGACAGTGCACAATGAAAAATAATTTTTAAAAATTTAGAAATTATGTAAAGAACATGACAAAGTGTTCAAGATTTCAATCCAACTGAGCATTGTGGGATATGCTGGACATGCTGGTCTGATGAATGCCCCACCTCATAATGTAAAGGATCTCATTCCAATGTCTTAGTCTTGGATTCCACAGCACGCCGTAGGAGGTTGTGTGGAGTCTTGAAACAAAACTGTTTTGGCGGCACAAGGGGGAACAACACAATATCAGGCGGGTGGTTTTAAAATGACTACTATATATATTTACTGCTCGTAATGAAACTGCTAGCGGTCAGACTACCAACTCATTTAACTGACAGTCTAAATAGTAATGATGCTGCAATGTCATGACATTTTTAGTCACTTCCCAGATAGCATTAGCCTGAATGCTGTGCTGGCCGGTTTTAATAATGCGTTTTCTTCAGGGAGCGGGTAGCCATGACACTGTCCATTACAAAGGGTAATGTGACCATTAGGGAGGCCAGGGGAGTTGGGATGCCATAGACAATCAAGAGCAAACAACAAGCAATGAGAAACATACAGTGTGGGCGTATGCAGATGTTGTCCTTTCTCTCAATAATGACTTTCAGGTCCTTTGAATACGAGGACAGTCCAAACCTGCCCCAAGGCCATTCATTTTACATTAGTCGACATTTACATTCGTTTTTTTTTTTATGTCGTTTGATGGCATACTGTGGGCAGCAGAATAATCCAGGCCAAATGACCACCCTATTGCATGGGAAACACCACCCAAGCAACAAGGGACATTAGTCAATTATCATCAAGCTTGGCCTAAAGGAGTCAATAGCTGGAAAAAACAAACACATTTTCAGCAAAGCCGTTCACAAGTAATTCATTGTTTTGCTATTCTTAAATTGTTTGAATTGTAACCATGCAAACAACTAAATTGTCTTTTTTTCTTAGTGGGATTTACAGGACCAGACCAACCACAACAAGTACAAAAATGCACACTGTGATTTTACATAATAAGTAAGGCTGTAATTCTGCATAATTTAATTTAGATAAATCTGATTGACAATGATGGAAATAAATCAATGAATTGCAGATGGCTGCATATGAGACTGAGGGTCCATATATGGGGCCACTTTCACTTTCTTCAGCAATTGAATGGAAACCTCTGACAGAAATATTCATTAATCATACATATGTGCAGGGAGAACAACACTGGCAGTACATTAGTCTGAATTATGCAAAATGGTGTCAATGAGGAACATTTAATTCAGACACATTAACTTCATCTAGGGGGTGTTTTCATTTCTCATGCAAAGCTGGGAAAGGTTTGGACATAAAAGTGTAGGAGATCACATTCATAGCATAGTGTCACAAGAACAAGCTGCTCTAAAGAGGTCTAATGTTCTTTCATAATGTGATATTGATATTACAGAACAATGTTAAGATAATTAGATTGTCTGTTGAAAGCATCCCATCCTTTGTGTGGTTTGCCAGAATACCTGCAAAAAATCTTCCTCCCTTCACATAACATTGTGCCAAATAGCTCTAGTGTTAACTTTTGCATTGCCTCATCTAAAGGAGCAGCCTTCTCATTGAAAGCCCCTTATCTTGTATGGAAACCTGCAGTATCAAAGTGAGTTATTCCATTCTTTTTGCATAAAACTGGCTTACGTTTATAGTTTTCTCAATTCATAGACCGTGCCAAATATTTTCAGTGCCAAAAAGTTTTTAAATGTGCTTCTCTGCTTCCAAGTGTTGCGGCTTTTGGCCCCATCATCTGGAGATGGTGAGGTGGGTCCCTGGTGGTGCTGAAATACCATGACAGGGAGTCCAAGAGAGCACTATTGGCCTCGCTCTGGGAGGATGGGAAGGCCAACCCTACTCCCCATCACTCAGCATGTGATACTAGCAAACAGATGTTAGCTGATGGAGCAAAATTGGCAGTCAGCATTTTCTCCCAAGGATGCTACTAGGACCAATGATGTTGAATTAGTGGCAAAAATACATGTGACTTACAGGAAGAACATGATAGATTTCACCCTCCCAGTATTGGTGGTATGGTGTGATAGAAAGAGTCCTAGCTAGTCAGGGGAATTCACTCACTATCTCGCCTTCTGTAGCCGCTTATTCGACACTAAGGTAACCGGAGACTATCCGGGTCAATGGGTGTGAGGCATGGACTTACTTTCTGCAGGGCACCAGCCCAACACAGGGCGCAGAAGCACAACTTTCAAACATAAACTCACACCTACGGTTTAGAATTTAGAATCCCCAATTCAACGGATCGGCATGACTTTGAACTGTGAAACTGGAGATCCCAGAGGAAACCCACACTACCACGAGGAGAACATGCAGACCCCACACACACAAGGACATTTAGGACCCAGATTAGAACTACCAGCTTTGGAGGTATGAGGCAAGCCCTACCCACTGCACCACCAAGGCGATTGGTGGAATAGGAGATGTCTAAATCTGGCAGAAAATCAGGAACAATATTAGCACCACTGAACTTTAATCAGATTTAATGCCCTATTATGCACACACTGTATTTCACCGCTGTGATACTCAACCTGATACCCAATCACATGCTGCTGCTGCCCACTGTTATCTATAAGTAAGTCAGATAGATAAAAACAACATTAGCCACTGTTTTGAGGCCTGAAATTTCATTTTAAATCAATCTACCTACATAGAATCTTTTTAATTTCCAAAAAAATTAGGTTATGTGCACAGAGATTATAGGCAGGAAAAGCTCTAATGCAGCAGCCCCTGCATACTGATCCCACCCACAGAATCCTACAGAGGCAGCTCCTCTGGAAATGAGCCCAAAATTAAAGACATTGAGGCCCACTGGTCAGATCCTATGCCAAGTGTCGCCATCCACATCCAGAGAGAATACTAATTAGCCTATTTTGCTGCTAACAGGGAGAATCTAAGTCAACGTACTGAAATCAGACAAGGCCTGTCAAAGCCTTGGCTCAATACTTTCCTTTAATAGTTTGTGTCTGGTATAGAAACACACCAAGAGCCTTGGGAGGTCATTTGAGCTCTACCAAAAGAAAATTCTGAGGATACTGTGTGTTTAAGCCTGTAAAACGGAGACGAAAATTGGCCTGCTGTTTGATCAAAGTCTGTTGTTGGATCAAAACTGTCGTTGGCTTCATTTTCACCAGTAAAGAACATAATCATGAAAATGACAAACATAGGAATTGGCATACACCGTGAACACCTCAGGTTGCCATCATTTGAATTATTGCACACACTTGCTCAGATGCTTTCACAGCAATAAAGGCAACATGGAGCTTCCTTTAAACAGAGCAAAGAAACACAGCAGCATGCTGAAAGCTCCTGTCTGATCACATACTGATCCAGTTTACTGTGACCAGTGTTGACATACATGCATCATACCTACTCTGGGGGGGCTGATTTAAATGAGTTTGAGGAGACAAGGGCAAAATCCCAAGGATTTCAAATGATAGATCTATGTCTACAGATTCTTACAAAGCAAAAAATGCTAAATGTTTACAAAACGTTAGTAAAAATCCTGTTTAACCTAATGTGAAATTGCATCCCACAACAGAACTTTTCCATGTGGACCACTAGAATATTTAGCTATAGTTAATTTAAACGAGAAGGGTTAGTACCAACCATGTCAGAATGTGTTGGTGTATTAAAACAAGCCAAAACTAAAATGCATTCTGTGTGTCCTAACAGTCTGGGCTGTTATACATATGCAAAACTAATTCATAATCTACTCCAAGAGAGAATAACACCCTCCTAATTTAACTGATTACCACTTTTGCAAATTGTTCTTACTTTTTATGTGAAATTAGTATAATTAGTATAATCAAATAAATAGTATAATAACAAGTCTTTTTTTATTTATGATGATCATTATTATTACTATTGTTATTGTTGTTGCTATTATTATTATTACATTTACATAATCTTTTATTAGATTCAGTGTATGTCATCTTATATAGGGGAGGGAAGTGGGTGATGCTGTTACACTCCTTATATAATTTTATTTAAAAAAGTGAATAAATGAAAAAAATAACAGTCTTGTTCAGAAGGATAGGAACTGTGCATTCAAAGCCAGCAACACAAAACCATATTAAACACGAGACAATCCATCATCAGCAGCGCTCAGTTAAGTGCCATCTCATGAAATGTGATATCTTTTCTTCTCCTCCTTTCAGCAGGCTCAGTCATTACGTCTAATGACACTTGATGCATATTTTCCATTTGCCGCTCTTGTCATGCTGCACCTTTTTTTTTTTTTCTTTGGAGAAGAAACTATACCTTAAAAGCGCATTCGGCATTTCATGCTTCGAAAAACAGCGCATCTTTCCCCTGGCTGCTGTGTTCCTGTATCACGCTTCTTTCACACATGGAAGTAAATTACTGTTTGATTGCCATCTTTATTACACCTTCCCTCTCCGCACCGTCCCCTCCCTCTGCTTTCCAAAACCCACAGTGACTCTTAGTCGAATTTCAACACAGCGCAGTGAGAGAGCGTCACCGCAGTAGGGTGCAGATCCATCTCGATGGGGTCTCTGCTACAATTAATGGCAGGGGGCAAATTATACATTTATTCAGAGCTCATTAGATGTGAACTCCCTGTGGAGCCACATTCTGTTTTCCCAAAGGTCTCCCACGGGAGCGCTCTTTTTGTTTGGGCTGCATAACAAACCTGGAATTAAACGCCACCAGCACCCTCTCCAAGATTTTCCGCAGTGCTCGTATGTGAATGCAGACAGTTTAATTGGTTTCAACTAAATTGTCAAAATGAACATCTTTATGGCTTAACTGGTTTCAACCAAAATTTGAAAACCTCTTTACGGTTGAATCCATTTCAACCAAACTTTGAAAATGATCCTCTTTATGATCATCCTTACGGTTTAATTCATCTCAAGCAAACTCTCAAAATTAAAATTGTTTTGGTCTTCTTTACGGCTGAATTTCTTTCAATCAGCCTCTCAAAATTTGCATCTTTATGATAAACTTTATGGCTGAATTGGTTTGAACCATCCCCTCAAATTTAGCATCTTTATTGTGGTTTTCATTGTTTATTTTTTTTCATCCAGATTCTCAAAGTTAGCATCATTATGGTCATCCTCATGGTTGAATTGGTTTCAACGAAACTCTTCAAGTTTGCTAGCATATTTATGGTCAAATATGGTGTCTTTCAGATATTGGTTATGTATGACTCTACTCTTATTTTCAATTCCCAGAGCATTCTTATTATACTCAAACATGCATTATGAAACTAATCAGTAGGTTCAGTCAGTAAATGCTGTTGATTTTCTTGACAGTTAAATATACATTGTTCACAGAGGCCATTGTATTTTTCCTGTAAAGTTTATTGCAAAAGTTGAACGTACTGAAAATATGTTACGTTTACCATCATAGAAAAAAAAGTGACTTTTGCAGGTCACCATTTCTTTTATAATTTTCTCCCAATATGCTAAATTAAGAAGCATCAGTTGTGCATTAAATATAAAGAAATATGTACTTATTTTCAGGATTAAAAGTCCATTTTTGGTTTCATACTTAATTTAGTAATGTTAGCTTGATAACCCAAGTTATTACGAACAAATCCCAGAGCCTCTGTTGGCTAGCTGAAATATTACATCACAAAACAAAATTGTTTTTACTGGGAAATTGCATTTTTCTTGCAATTTCCCTGTGAAACCAAATGATTACATACTAAAATGTAAATGCTCACACCCAACAACCTAACCCAACATTGCTGAAAATTGCCAAATTTCTGTAGCAAGACCTTCAGTAATTTTTTTAACACTGGAGTCTCTTATCATATCACAACTGCCAGTGTTTTCTAAAAGCAGTAATCCAATCCAGGCCATGCTTTATAGTGGTTTTACCACAGCTGAGGCGTTTACACCATGCAGGGTGACATTTCCTAGCGCTGTTTTGAATGCTTGATTGCTCAGAATGTTGTTGCATGCATGCTGTGTGTACATGCAATCTGATGAACTCAGGAAGTTGTTAGAAGGCATACAAGAAATATTCACCCCTTTTCATCGCCATGCTGTTTGTCTTTGAGTAAAATTACATCAGTATGGCTGTTTTTCACACATACAGGTACAGACACATACAGATGTTTTAGTATACAGCATGCTAGCCTGCTTTAAAGGTCACAGATGCAGTGTTTCCACTTCCCCTGAAATCAAGTGATCTGAACAGAGAGCATAAAACACATGAGGCGGCCCAATGACTCAGAAAAGGTGAGATTCCCTCCATGCTCCAGAATAAATCACTTCTCTCCTGCAATATGGATTTTATCAGGCTCCAGACGAGAAGAAAAAAAAAAAGCTTGAGCTAGGCAGATCATTAATGGAGGAAATTTAAAAAGGGTTGCCATGTCAAATACCCTCCAGAACAGTAATTGAGAAGCAATATGTCGGTATGAATTCAGAGACTGAGACCATCTCCGCTACACAGGTGTGAACGTTTTGCGAAAAAGAGACCAAATGAACATTATAAATGAGAAGTGTTGGTTCCAAGCTCTGACTGGCTGGGCCATAGTCACGTACATAGCACACACGTACATATGCCCAGGCAGTCGCTTTAATGTATCGAAATGGACACTAAGAAGAACACCAATAACATTAGCCTGGGATGCTAACAGCACATTAATCAGCCGCTGCTGCTCAGAAACAAAAAGCGGATGCAGTCAAGGTTTGAATATTGCTGTGCATATCTGTCCATTTAGAGAATTCAGCCCTGCTGCCAAGAAGATGCCCGGGTCTAACTAACTCTGGCACTGCTTCCTTGGACACTGGTCCACTGGCTGCAAGCCAAGTCCTCCTCTGATCAGCAGCTCTAAACTGGCCACACATGAATAACAATCTGAGTAGAAGCCGCCACCCTATGCTGGTCTCACACCCACTGCTCTAGAATTTTACTCAAACCCTGACCTCAACTACTCAGAGAACTGATCTGTATGGAAGACAGCCTTCTACAGATAGGAAAAGAAAAAAAAACAATACACAGAAAGAGTTATCTATATAAACCCTCCTCTAGCACTTGTCCATGTAAAAGCCATTTCCAGCTTCATCCAGTGTACTGAACACAATTATTCCAGGTCAGGGGTCTCAAATTACCAAGGGGTCACTAGCCAGGTTGTCTTGTATCTAAATGACTGGCAGGGTCTACTAAATATTTGAATGCTTCATTAAATCAAGTGAACTTCACAGTAGAATTAGATGGGTTTCTTAATGTGATAGCAGTTGTTTTCTTGCTGAATGCAAATAGTGTTAGTAAAGAGCCATGCCATTTTTTTAAATATTTCTGTTACTGCTAATTCACAAATACATCAACAAAGGTAGATTTAAATATCTCTCTAATTTAGGATAGCTAGTTACAGCTGTATAAAATAAACAGTTTAATAAATAGTTTAAACAGACAGATTTTGAAGATCCGACCAGCATTGAACTGAACCAGACTAATGGCCAAACCAAGGAAAACCTTCTGGTGCGTCCCAAACAATGTAAGTGCAAAAATGTCCTTAGTATGTCTAATACTGACCCATTAGTTGTATGTAGTAGCATGTAAATCTAGTTACTGTTAGCATTCGGGGTTAGCATTCAGTGCATTTGTGTACTCATTATCTCCAATCATTTTCTGCATCTACAAAACCAGATTTATCTCATATACAAAAATGTTCAACGAAACACTTCTTCTGTGAAATCAAACGGTGTAACGGCGGCTTTTCAAGATCCAGCAAGAGCCTTGCCCAAGACTATAAGGAATTTTCGATGAAGAATCCCCACTGACAATTTAGTCCATGAGTGCCCATTTCAAAGTCTCTTTTTATTTTATTATGCTGACGCCTCAAATGCTCTTAACGTCATTTATTAATTCCTTTTGTCTACTGCTGGAGCTTTAGCACTAGTGAACCAAAACAGGCTAAACCATCCTCCATCTGCGTTGGGATGCCCATGTGTCTACAACCCCCACAGAGGCCTCCAGGTTCCAGGGGCATCAAAGAAGACCAGGCCAGGCTGGCCGATGGGATCCAGGCATGGCAATCCCCTTGATCATGTTTAGCGAGCCGACACTAGCTTATTAGCTCTAGCTGCAAAGAAACCTCACTTTCAAAGAGCTACAGACTTCAAATGCTCACATTCAATCCACAAAAGCCCTTGGAAACAGAATCAAATGTACAGTTTTCTCATCATCGACAACCCCTAACGGTTTCTTAAGGGATTATGATTAAAGGGATTTTGTATTGGTCAGTGCGCATGGGCCATTATGAGGTAATGACGTTACGGACTGTGAACATCACAAAGTCTGACTGTGAGATAATTAACCTTGTGTAATTAATACAGTTGGCCCACAGTGAATATAGTTGAGGGGGAGGGGGGGCAATTTAATTGAATCCGAAGCTGTGTCAAATATAGTGAGGAAATCCTAGCGGCCTTCTTAATTAGTGGGTGGATTCTACTACTTCATTCGGCTTCTCCCTCTAAAGACAGTAATACACGGCCCCAGAAAGAAAGAGAGGTCTCGTGGCCAAGAGAGTGACAGAGAGAGAAAAATGCACAGAGCAGGACAGGGGAGAGAGAATGTGTAATGAAAAAAGAGAGAGAGAAAAAAAAAGAGAGAGAGAGAGAGACAGAGACAGAAGGGAGAAGGATCAGGAGGTGCCCAGAAGGGGAGTTCACTGAGCACAATGACGATTAATTACCCACCGAACAATCCCCACCGCCCGCTGAGTTCTTCCCCTCATTGCCATAAACTTCTCTCTCTCCCTCTCCCTGCCTCTTTCTCGGTGTCTCTCGTCCCCACTACCTCTTTCTCCCCTGGACTTATTATACAGCGTTAGCTTCTTCTCGCTCCGCTTTCTCTATTCTTACACAACTTTGGCTTCTTTTTAATCTTTTCCTCCCTTGCCCCCTCCGCCTCTTTCCCTCCATCAATATTCCTCCCTGTCCCCGCTACCCTTGCTGTGCGTTCTTTCTAGTCGCAATGAGCCACTTCTCCAAAGCTCGGTGCCCTTGGCTCAGCACCCTGGAAGATTTGGGCAGAGAATTGGCCCAACTGGCTAGAAGGCTGTACCTGGTCTTCTTTAATGCAGTATGAAAATTGATCTGCACCCGTTCTTCAGAGAAATCGGATCTAATCTGACAAGCATGGCATTCCAACAACTCCTATCTAACTATCGATCCAGCTGTCTGTCATTCGTCCATATGCCTTGCACACTGATCTATATAGACTTTGAATTGAATCAATTAATGGCTTGCATTTTCTATGGCCATACTTGAAAACTGATACAAAGCACACGATGTAAATCAATGGCATGACATTTGTGGGTTTACTTTATATAATGACTTGCCTAGATTTTTTCCATTTGGTTGCTCAGAAATTATATCAAAAGTGCAAATTCTTAGCTCATGCCACTAAAATTAGAAAAGGGTTATTTACCTTATTAGCCATTTTATTTGAGTTTGACATTAAAACTACTGGAAAAAAGTGAACTGAAAAAGAGTTTCAAACCAATGTGCATAACAAATCATACAGCTCCGTACAAATGCCATGCTCTGCTGCAAAAGCTTTCTCAGGTTTTATCTTTTATGGATGTAAGTTTTGAACTGAACAGATTTGCCTTAGTTTTTAAGAACTGCTGACAATATTTCCCCAAATTTCCAAATACAAATATTTTTCTTTAAATAATCATTTTAAAGGAAGTGACAGAACATCAAAATAAGAGAAACAATGCAGTGCTTACAGAACTGGAATAATTCAAAGAAAACAAAAAGCGTTTTGCCATCCAACTGGTCTTATTGTGAGAGAGTTGATTACAGCAGTGTTTTTATACTTTTCCTCATTAAATAAGATGGGATTCAGGTGATCACTAATCAGTCCCTCATAAATCAGAATGAGGAGCTTGTGGAGGAATTTAACAGACACTGGTATGGAATGGTTGACAATCAGAGATGCTGATTTAAAAATTCCAGTGGTCTCTTATTTTGTCCAGAGCTGTATACCCTTACATTTCGCAATTTAAACTATATATAAGGCAAATCAACAAATGCTATACTTCTGTATTTTAAAATGCACATGTCCAGGAAATAAGAATGTGTATGTTTCCACGTGGCTAAGTCTAAAATATAAAGCAATTCCTCAGAATGAAAGCCAGATTAGGCAAAGCATCTGCTCCTGGGAGGGCTACAGAATGTGCCAGTATGTAAGCTAATGTTTTTTTCAGGGGTGGAGTGTGTGCATGTGTGTGTGTGTGTGTGTGTGTGTTTTTTTTTTTCCACAGTCCCTTAGTAAAGCTGTATCTCCATCTGCTAACAAGTCGAATTCTCTCAACTGTGACCAATCGCTTTTAGGGAGCGTGTGTGCATTCTGTGCTGTGTCTTTTTATTTTTTTTTAATTCAGTCATAGAGAGAAAGAGAGCGATAGAGAGGACGTTGTTCTTGCTCAAGGTCAGGAAGAGATGTTTGTCAGATGAGAGAAAGACAAATGGAGGAGAGGGAAATTATCATTTTTACTGGGAGAACAGGAGAAGACGAGGTAATGTCACTTTCCACTTTTCTCGCCCACCTGGGGAGTGTGTGGCCTTGGCCAATCCTCTAAAAAGCCAGCCTGCTGATTCGTACAGCTTGGGCTCTGTGTAATGCACTCTGGCTGAAGCCTACATTCTTAAAAAGGCAGGTTTCCAGATGACTATTGGCTCGGACAAACAGTTCTGAGTAGAAAATGTATGTAATACAGAACCTTTACATTATGTGGAGGTCCTTTTAACCTTGGCATCACTGCAGTGAAGCCATCACCTTTCAGAAGGTGCAGGTTTCACACAGTACAAACCTCTTCATGCCTGTTAGAGATGATTTTTAGTAAGAGCAGAATTATTGGTTTAAAAAAAAAAGAACATAACTCTGCTTTACCCTGCGGAAGTCAGACTTGTCACTGGTGATGACGGAAACATGGTGTAATTCCAAATGATTTATTTCTCACTTAACAGAAGAGCAACTTCTGTTGAGGGTGCAAATTCTACAAGATTCATCAACAGAATATTTATGATTAAAATATTTTATCATGACTTAATCTGGATGAAAATTTATGGCTGCATGTACTGGCTTGGTTTTTAAACATAAACAGGATTTACCAGTGTAATGCTAATAAAAAATATACATACTAATACAATTTTATAGTAAGTATTGTTGTCAGACAGTTCTACTTCAATTTAAATAATCCAGCTTTTGGTTTGTAATGCGTAGTTTTGCACACACCACAGCACTGCATACAGTGTGAAATTCTTCGTCTGGATTTAACCGATTCACCAGGTGAAGCAGTGGGCAGCAACCAACAGGGGGAGCAGTGTTTGGGGACGATACCTACCTTGCTCATTGGTACCGAAGTGGGGCCACTGGCTGTCCTGAGATTTGAACCCATGACCTACCGATCACAGGGGTCACTCCCTAACCACCAGACCACCAGCTGCCCCTAATTTGTTGTGAATTGAAGAATCAAGAATAATCAAACACTGAATTGAAACTCGATGTCAGAATTCTTTTGCGTTTTAAATCTGAAAATGTGTATCAAGATTTCATAAAACAAAGAGGGTCATGACTTTAGTTTGATATTTTAACTAAAAATGACAAATTGCGTTGTAAATCGTGAGTATGGGAAATGATTCACCTTGTTATATTGTATCATGATTACCAGTGTCAGACATGTGCCATCCTCCTCACTTTAATTAGGTTACAGTTTGTCACTGACTGTTCATCCAGTTCAACATCAGGCCACACGTATTTGACAAACAGGCTCGATTTCAGCCGAAAAAGGACAGATCAGAAAAAAGAAGGGGAAGAAAATAATGGGAGGAACGAGAGCTCTCGGAAAAAAAAAAAAAACGAATGAGGACTGGCCCCTGGCTATCGGCTGTCCAATCGGCACGACCGCTCAATGAGATAGATGTGTGCTCCGAGGTCATCCAG
Organism: Rhabdalestes septentrionalis; assembly: GCA_037832545.1. Taxonomy (NCBI): domain Eukaryota; kingdom Metazoa; phylum Chordata; class Actinopteri; order Characiformes; family Alestidae; genus Rhabdalestes; species Rhabdalestes septentrionalis. The sequence continues at coordinate 20,141,993 of JBBMFX010000080.1, read as the reverse complement.
AAGCTGAGACAGACACGGTGTAACCCACTGTGCCCCATAGCAGCATTTTAATTAGATGCTCTTCAGAGCAGATCCGAAATCAGCCCCGTAGTTTAGAATAGAAAGGGTCAAGGGTAAGAAAAGCCAGAGGGAAACTGATCTCAGATCAGTGAAAAGATGGGGACTGACAGGGACAAAGAGAGTCTGGGAAACTGTCATGTATGGGGAATGGAGGCTGGCCGTTTTACTTGCATAAAACCACAAATGTTAAAAACAGAAATCCGCATATTTGCATTGGGTAAATACACTTTGTGAATAAAAGTATTGGGACGCCTGGCCAGTACACCAACAGAGACACTACGTTCAAACACACAGATTTTAATATGAAGTTGGTTCCCTTTTCAACTATTACAGCTTCCACTCCATTTGAAAGGCTTTCCACAAGGTTTTGGAGATTCTGTTTCTCAATATTTTTGTCCATATAGTGCATGCAGGCCTGTATTTTATTCATAAAAGTAGATACTCATTTGAAGTAGATACATCACGTTTTTAGGATGTAGGCTAAACTTGTAGCTCGATGACTAGTTCGCTAACTAAGTTAATTTCTACAGCAACTCAGCAAATTCCAGTTTCTCCTCTGCCCGTGGCCCATTAGTGGATAAACAGAAGTGTTGCATTATACTGAAATGTAATTATGGAGTATATTTCCATTTCCAAGTACACTCCTCTTCTCTCTTTGTGTGTCTTTTTTCCAACCGACGGCTCCAGCAGGTAGACGGAGGAGTAATTTATGCAGAATATAGCGCCTTTAAGATATTCACTCACTGTCTATCTGTCGTTGCACAAAGACACAGACATTTCTCACTCTTTCTTTCTCTTTCACACACACACACAGACATATACACACACATGCCTTCTTGATCTCTCTTATTCCACCTGGTAATCTCAAAGAAACAAACACATGCACACATACATATACACACACACACACACACACACACACACACACACACACACACATAGGCACACATACATTTTGTCTCTGGCACAGACTCCACAGGCAGAGGCCTGTCGGTTTGAGCAAAATGCCCCGATCAGGTTGGTCAAACTCCAAAAGTAAAGGAAAAGTAAATAAAAGGCTAAAATCATTCCCACCCACCATGTAATTGGAGACAGAGTGGACTTGCTGATAGTGATCAGGGAGAAAAATAACAGGACAGATAAAGCATGTCACTCTTATCTTATTGCATGTATGTGTGTGTGTGTATGTGTGTGTGTGTGTGTGTGTGTGTGTGTGTGTGTGTGTGTGTGTGCGTGTGTGTGTGTGTGTGCTGCAACACCTTGGCTTCTTTTGGAAATACTCTCATGTTCGCTCTCTCATTATTTTTCAAAAACTAAGCTCACATTAAAAGTCTGTACAATGTATTGCTCTATTGGAATGTTTTTTAGAGCTTATGTACAAAAAAGCTTATGATCATTAATTCCTCATAGTATATGTCTTGCTGAAGTGACAATGCAGATAATTCACCCTTAATTTATGAGATTTATATAGGGAAACCAAATGTGATATCACATTTGTCTGGTCACATCTATTTACACCAACATTTTCAGCCTACAGCATTTTAGACACATTTCAGTTGTGGGAATTAAATATAATAATCTCAAAAGCATTGTAACACAAACAGCCTCCTTAAAAGAATGAAAGATAGACGATAAAAATGATATTCTGGAATGAGCAAGAGTGAATTTAGTGATCCAGACATAATTCTCCAACATCAGTACCTCACTTCATAATGCCTTTATGTCTAAATGCAATCGAATCCTCATTGCAATTCTCCAACATCTGTTAGTGTAGGAAATATGTGCAAAGTGTTGTGTCAAAGTATACTGTCACATAAATACTGTCTTTAATATTCATACTTTATACCTTTTCCCTGCATGTACATCGTAGGCATACAATTAAGTGTGTGAAGTCATTGCAAATGAACAAAGAAATCAAGCTGTTTTGCATTAAAATCATTTTGAAAAATCTAAGAGTGCCAAAAAACTTTTGCAAAGAATTACTACATGTTGTTAATTTACACAGTATGTAGTAACTGCCTCTCTCTCTCTCTCTCTCTCTCTCTCTCTCTCTCTCTCTCTCTCTCTCTCTCTCTCTCTCCCTCTCTCTCCCCCC
>JBBMFX010000080.1:20128482-20139738 GCA_037832545.1 Rhabdalestes septentrionalis | reverse complement strand
ATGTATATATATACAAAACAAACAAATAAACGATAGACTATCTAAAAGTTATGGCATATATTTTGATATTATAACTTGTTCTAATCCCATGGTATTTGAAGAAAATATATCATTAATGTTGCTCTGTTGAGAATGTGTTTTCATTTTTTTCCATGGTCATCTGTCTTTAACATACAACTGTATATATCAGATTTTGCACCTATAGCAACATTACTTACTGGGATCAAAATTAATGACATGTGTTAATTACATTGTCTGTTGGGTATTTTTCATGTTAGTGTGGGGCTGCACTGAAACACCTGAGAACCCTGACACAATGAAGCAACCCCGAAGACTCATAATTTTGCATGACACGACAGAGCCAGAGGAAAAAAAAGATAGAAAGACAGCCCAGTGAAGTGTGTGTGTGTGTGTGGAGGGGGGGGAGGTGGCAGGGTGGTAAGTAACACAATGGAGAAGCAAGCAAATCAAGTTTGACACTCTGTTATATCAATGTAATTAGCACAAGGGGAACGTGTTTTTTGGCACCGTCCTCGTGCGCAAGTTTAGGATCAGTGGCCAAGCGTGTGATTACACTCGGGTGTTCTCAACTAGAACATCCCTCGCAAGCTTTACCACCGCAGAACTCCTAACAATAGAGATAATGAGGGCAGTTAGACCGTTGAATATTGACTCCCCAAATCCCTCATCCAAGCAGACTGCCTTTCTTCCAGTAAAGTGCATGAGTTATACATGATGTTGCCTGCTGGGAATGTGGGATCTTGAGGAGAAAGCGAGAGCGCTGTTGCTCACGTGGGAAGAAAACGGGTCGACTCAGAAGACGAGCAGTGATGAAGCGTTCTCTGGCAGACTTTTGTAAAGCGTTCTCAAACTCATTGTCGGTCTTTCCCACAAAAAGGGCTCAAGCTAGAGATTCCCCTAATTATCTACCTATTGTCTCACACACAAATGAATACTTGATGTAGCTCAGCAGTTCCACAGCATGTTGAAAATGATATCTACCCACCAACTTTGCCTTGGCAAGCCCCGCTGCCCATTTTGGAACGAACGTCAGCCAAGATCTCGGCTCCCAAGGCGACCCTGAGGTAAATCCTCCAACTTTGAGTGTGGCGCTGGGCCATGTGCTACAGCTAGCAAGAGAAAGGGGGCCAGGAAGCGAATTTGTAAACACTAATTAGAGGAGTGGGGGGTACAGCGAGGTTTTTTGGATGAATGCAGTATTTATGACATTCCATTGCCTCATTCTGACAGTGGCAAGCGATGTTAAGCAAATATTGTTCTTCACAATCCATAAGCATTGAGGAAGCATACCTTTGTGTCTCTGTATGTGTCCTTCAGAAAGGCCTGTAAATATCACCTGTAGTGATATCTAGGTGATATATAACATATTCCCCTTACACTCAATGTAACCAGCATCTAATAATTGCTTCTTTTGTTTGTTCTGGAGGGTGAAAAATGGGTGAATAATGAATAATGGAGGTTGAGGCAAGAAAACAGTCAATATGAAATTTGTTCATTTTTATGATTCAGTCAAATAAATCATGAACAAAAATATGTTGTGAAGCTAAAAACAGCAGCTTTTATGCTTTTGCCATCCTGTAGAGATAGCGCTAATTTAGGTGACATATGCAAGTCTTTCTTGAAATTACTAAACAACTTAATGCATGTGGTTATTTGCATGATTATATAATGAGCTCCAATAACAGGCTTGCTACCTTAGACACATAGCTCCAATACAAGACATCAAACATGTCTTGGCTGATCAGATACTTTAGAAATATAATGCAAGGTAGTACTATTTCTTTAAGCTCAGTGAGATCAATAAAGTTTCTACACACCCACATTTTAGTTACCGAACTGTCTCTCTAAGGAAACGTTCATTGACGACATTTTTGATGGTTCTTACCTTCTCTGGCAAATAACTGCTCACTACTTTTTTTTTTTAGAAGGGCCAAAAAGTGCACAAAATTGTCTCTAGAATGGTTCTCTAGAAAGGGTATGAACTATGTATCTTTGGCTGGGGAGCTGTAATTGCACAATATTTTATTGTAATTACAACCATGCACCCAGTCCTGGTTCTTTTTTTATTTTACTATTTTAACATTTTAAGTTATGAAATGGTACAAATGTGCCCTTTTTCCCAGGAAATGTAAGCAGTGATCATAATGTACCTTTAAGGCCATGTCAACACGTACACGGGTATTTTTGAAAACGGAGATTTTCCGGGTTTTTTTGTTTTTTTAAATCACGTCAACACCAGCACGTTTTCAAAAATATCTCCATCAACACGCAAACGCTAAAAACGCTGACAAAAGCATGCCACGGCAGCAGGTGGCGATATAAACTTCAACCGTACAGCATTGCTGACCAACCAGAAGCCTTGGCGGGAGACAGTGTCTGGGTTGAATATAAAAGCAACCGAAGCTGACGCTGACGTCTATGTCCTTCATATCGGATGGACAGTAACTCCATGCATGAGTATAAGCATGTCAAAACGTCTAATAAGATTAAGAGAAGTAGTTATTTGTTCACGTCGAGCATCGTAGACCAGCGGTCCCCAACCCCTGGTACCGGGCCGTGGGTCACGTGGTACCGGTCCGCGGGCTGTACTGAAAAATTACAGTATTTCCTTTTTATGTACTATCAGAGACTAAACGATGTTTTATTTTGAAAAAATGACCGGAGTTCTTATTTTAAACCGGGTCGTGACGAAATAAAGTTTGGGGACTACTGATCTGTGTATCACACACCCCCCCCCTCCGTAATCTGATTGGCGCACTGTATGTCACAAGGCGGTCTGTATTTTTAAATCTTCGTTTTTCCCGTCCACTCGTAAACGCAAAAACGGAGTTTTCAAAAATCCCCACATTGGCCGGAGTTTTCCAAAACGTCCGTTTTCACTGACCTAAAAACGCTGTTTACGTGTGGACGAAAGGCCAAAATGCATAGAAAAACCATTTTCAAAAATACCCGTGAACGTGTGGACAAGGCCTAAAGGTCAATTAGTTTACACAACTGGATCTTAAGAGTTCACTTAGTTACATTTTCTGAACCTATAAAACTATTTAGTGGGCAAAAGTCTCAAATCTCTTTTGAGGTGAATTCTGGGACGAGTTTTGCTTTGCGAAAAAATCTGAGGTGAAAATTTGCACAGAAATGTGTGCTGAGCAAAACCTGAGGCTAATTACTTTTCTGAATAATGCCTTTGCACTTTCAACACGCTTAGACTAATGTGTGCCTCCCACTGATCCAAAACTCTAAAGCTTAGATACTGAAGCCCTAGCATCAAGCAGATGACGGGATTTTCCCACATGATTGCTCATCTCGCATGCTGAGAATGAAGGTGAAAACTTTCCCTCAATCGCTCGTGGTGATAGAATCCATTGATACGTGCAAGATGTCGACACTTTCTACTTTGCCTCCAGATTTCCGCTGAGACGCTGGAGCTTCAAAGAAAGCCCTGAAGCGCATCATGGTGGAATGTATGAGAATGACCCTCATCTCTGTGAAGCGAGTCTGCATTAGGCTCCATTCAAGTGTGGTGGGGCACCACCTTGCATCTTATGCTAATCAGCAGTTTTGATTTTCTCATTGAATGTACGACATCAAGCCGCGGCGGTACGTGCCTCTTGGGTTGTGGGGAAAAAAAATGCAAAACTGCCAAGACATTAAAATACTATTGATCAACTTCCCTCTTTCTCATTCTGTCATTCTTCCTCTTCACTGATCAAAAAATATGGCGCTTCTAAAGACCGCCAGCTCGTGCTCCAGTGAGTTACGAACTAACTTGAGCCCAGAGAGTCGGCGATAATAACAGAGAACAGTGGCGAGGTAATAGCTGTCACTTCATGTCTGTCAGAATGACACGGGCTGAAATATTGCTCATAAACTGCCAAGATCATGAAACTCCAGAGGGCCTTGGTAAGTAATAGGCAGCGCAAAGAGCAACAGCAAAGGTAGGGGAGGGGAAAAGGAAGGAGACACAAACGAGAAAGAGAGCGCAAAACGAGCGCAAGAGGACAATCTAGAGAAAGCAAATGATGGAAGGCAAAAAGAGACCAAAATAGAGCAGTGTTGACAAGGGGACAAATTAGGATAGAACACAGTGCCTTTGCCTACTTGCCAGGCCATATTGCTCTGGGGAGTTAGCTAGCCGGGTCACAGCGTGGTTGACAACCCGAATGCCAATCCTACACTCTAAAAAACATAAAGGTGTCAAGAGAGTTCACTGAAGCAACGCCACAAATGATGCAGCTTAAAAACCGTTCGATTTATGGTTCTATAGAAATGAGATGTAGCACTGTAAACTCTGAATGAACCTAAACATAAACTAGTGCTTCTGTACAATAAAAACAGCTTTTAAAATGCTGTGCAATTTCTGTTGTGAAAAAACATGTAAAAAAAATCTGAGGAGTTTAATGAGAAATTCTCCATTCTGGAGAAACTTAAATTGCCAGGATCCCTTACAGTGGTGGTAAAAGGAACCAGACATCATCGCATTAAATGGTTATGAATATTCCACCTGCCTTTGCCTACTCCGCAGGCCATAATTCTCCGGGGAGCTAACTAGCTGGGTCACAGTGTGGTTGACAACCAGAAGGCCATTCCTACACTCCAAAAATCTTAAAAGTGCCACGATGGTTCTCTGTAGAAGTGAGATTTGCTGCTACAAAGTACAACTGAACCTAAACATGAAATAATTATATATCTAAACAAACAAGCTTTTAAGAATGCATTTCTGCAACAAAAAAAAAAAAACAGAAACATTTTCAACTAAATTAAATGGCTAGCAAAGTCATTGAGCGTGGTTTGATGAGAAATACTCCATTCTGTAGAAATGCTAATATCCAGAATCATTTACAGTGGTGGAAGCAGACATTATCACATGTAGTGGTTATAAATATGCCACCAGATTTTCCACGACTGCTTTGAGAGAATATTTGGCCTAAAACAAGTGACAGAGTATGTGTATGGGGGCTGTAAAACAAAGCAATTTTATAAGAAAATATTTTTTATTTTATAATTGTCTCAACTACACATAAAAAACACATGTATTGACTGGTTATTGTGCATATAAAATGGCTACATTATGGATAAAATGGCTGTACTTGCATTGTGCATTTCAACACCCCCATTTTGTTGAAACGTGATTCCATCCCCCGCCACTTTCGTCAGATTAAACTGTATTAAATGGATTAAATTGCATGTATAACTTGGATTTCCCATCCAAGAACACCCCCACCTTTGGAAAGCTTGATACGCCCCTGCTTGTAAGTATTCTACAGTGACCCATTCTGAATTACTTTTTGATATTTCGATGATATTTCCAAAAATCGTTGACATTAACCTTTAATTAATTATACTGGTATGGTAACATCAATTTATGAGGTGTTGAATTGATACCTATTGAAGTCAAACAACTCTGTTAAGCTGTTATGAGAGCCAGGACTGGAAGACTGAATCGCTGACAGGTTCTTAGAGACCAGAGTCCAACAGACCAACCAAAATAACAGCAACTTCAGAGCTGATAATATTTCACTCCCTACATCCTAAAGCTCTTCTTTCATTTCCCATAAAACAAGGAAGCAAAAGCCTTCAATGGAGACAAAGCACTGAGGCTGGACAGCAGGCAGCGAGAAACATGCTTGGGTAGGCATTCTGCAGGCCAGGGCAAATTCTTTCAAAATGGATGCTTCAGTCTTCAAGGTAATTATTGAAGATTTACAGCTGCGAGGATGGAGAAAGGGAACAGTCAGGCAATAACCCTTCCCCAAAAGTGCCGCGACACTGACGGTTACAAAACGAGTTCCTAAAACTGAGCTTAATGTCTCCAGACAGGGCCTCGATGCAGTGGGTTAGCAATTTAGATCTCCAACTGGGAACTGTTGTTTTGTTTTGTTTTATTTTTAGGGTTTTTTTGCTTTTTATTCTTGGGTGAAATGGCTGAGGTGGACTGTAAGGATTTTGGCAGCACGGTTGACAAGGCAGAGCTGCTGGGAGGGGCTGGAGCATTCAGAGGGGGAAATGTTTAATTGATAAATTGATTAGCTTTTTATTGGCCTCGCGAGTAGATGATGAACAACTGCCATCTCAGTTATTACCGGAGCCATTATACAGGCAGAGATAGTGTTAGAATTATTTATCTGATTGTAAAAAGGGCTTTGTTAAGCGAAAGAATAGCAAAACTTTGAGAAACACACCGCCTAAAAATAGTAGTTACTACAGCTTCTGAAAAAAACAAGAGACCAGTGGAGTTTATTTTTAAATCAGCATCTCTATGACAACCATTCAATGCCAGTGTCTGTTAAATTTCTACAAAAGCTCCTCAGTCTGATTTATGAGGTATTGATTCATTACCTGAATCACATCTTATTTAATGATGTAAAGTATAAAAACACTGCTGTAATCAACACTCTCCTCTCGCAGTAAGACAAGCTGAATGATAAAACACTACTAGAGGTTTGTCAAAGTTAATTATTGCTATTTTGCTTGAGGGGAAAAAGAGATTTGTTTTTTTTAATTATTAAAGTTTAGTTTTTTCCTTTAAAATGATGCTTTAAAGAAAAAATAATAATTTGAAAATGAGGATAAATATTGTCATGTAGTTCTTAAAACCTGAGGCAAATCTGTTATACTTGCAGCTATAAAAGGTAAAATCTAAGGAACTGAACAGTTTGGCAGTGGTTTCTAATTTTTTTCCTGAGCTACATAATGCCAAATCCTGTTTTAAGACTAGCTCTGCCCATAAAGTAGTAAAATCTTGAAGCAAGGCTAAAATACTGTTAAAGTTACAGTCTTTAAAGTTGGCTTAATTGACTTATAACCTCAAAAGTAAACATTAAACATAAGTACTACTCTCTAAATGTAGGTATTTTGACCAAATCTGATCATGCCCCACTCATTCTGATTTGACTGATTTTACAGCGTTCTATAAAGCTCCACCAGCCTCACGACATTTGCTGCAAAAAAGATTGCATTTGTAGGATGCAAAAGCCCTGATAATTTGATTGCTGAGTCAGAGTTGAGGCCTTTGTTGGATCGATATTTCAGTCCCGCTCTGCGAGATTTCATTTGCTCACCCACAACCTAAATGTTTCAGCCCGCTCCAGCCTGTAGTCCTTTAGAGGCTTACTGACACAGTCTATTCCCAAATAAACTATTTCCCTCTGAAACAATATAGCAGTCATGGTCATTTAATTTTATAGTGAAGTTGCTTTAACATAGACTGTTCATCCCCAATAGCCACAAAGCAAAAATCAAACCACAGAATATGTGTTCGGTGGGCTACTCATGGCTATAGTCAGTTTACAAGCCCAGTAATTGGTAGCTAATTTCCTTGCTTTGTAGCCAATTAACCACCTAAAGCATGAGGCATCTAATTTTGCCCACAAGCAATATGGCTGCAGTAACAGCAAACGTGGATGAGATTAGACACCTTTTTTCTGTCAGTTGTGGGAGGTCTCTACATGTAGAGTCGATGGACAAAATTTGGACAATGCCATGCTTCCAAATTAATGGAAGAACCTTTTCTATTCCAGCATGACTGTGCTCCAGTGCACAAAGCAAGTTCCATAATGACAAGGCTGGAGGAGTTCAGTGTGGAAGAACTTCACTGGAGAGTCCTGACCTCAAACCATCCAACACCTTTGGGATGAACTGGAACAGAGGTGTGAGCAAGGCCCTCTCACTCAACATCAGAGTCTGACCTCACAAATCCTTTACAGCAGAGGTGTCAAACTATGGTCCTGGAGGGCCAGTGTCCAGCACAGTTTGATGTTTCTCCTATTCAAACACATTCACTAAACCTGGCAATTAATATGGAGAGATGGACCAGGGCGCCACAGGACTGGAGTTTAACACGCCTGCTGTACAGAATGAATGGGCACAAATTTCCACAGAAACTCCAAAGTCTTTTGGAAAGCCTTCCAAGAGGATTGGAAGCTGTTAAAACTGCAAAAGGGTGGATGAACGCCATATTAAAGTGGATGTGTTCGCATGCAATGTAATTAGAACCCAATAACAACCACTGACTTCCAAGAAATGGAATCTGAGTGGTTCTGACTAGCATTATGACACACTAGTAAACAACAAATCAAAACCAAAGACTAACACAACCAAGGTCTTGTCTTCTGTTTATTATCGCCACATATTCCGCCCTAACTAACTGCAATTCTTTGCCATAAAACAGCAACTTTTTGACCATTAACCACTGAATTCTTTGTTCCAGCAAATGGAGAAGATTTGCATGTGTCATCAACATCCAGGCACCTAAAAAATACCAATTAACTGAACGGGGTTCCCTCTTAAAAAGTGAAGGCCTGATGTCAGCAGTAGCACAGGAGACCCAGATGAAGCTATTAACCAGAAATCACTAATGACTACCATGCTGACAGCACTAGGCAAACATTACAGCACTTCAAATGTTTGCTAAAATCAAATAAAAATGATACAACAGAAAGAGACCAAAGAATAAGGGTTTTCTTAGAATATGAAATCATGTTCTCCTGATAATCGCACACCTACTGTGAGCATTTACGGCCCTGGTCTGCATGCTCCAGTCAGTGAGGTCAAAGTACATTATGGCACATCGTAAACAATGTTAGCAACCATTATTAAAGGGCTTTGGGGCAACAGAGGGGTACATGTCATATTGGTCAGCAGACAGAGTAATATGGCAGACATAATATTGAAGCTTATCAGGGAAGCCTATCACCATTTGGATGATATTTGATGTCTGAAAGGGTTATTTGGAGTGATGCCCTTGAAGAAGCATCTGTAATTCCATAAAGGACCTTTCAATGGATGTGTCACTCAATTAAAAATTCTTGAAGTAACCAAAAGTGGTTCTTATATGGCTTTGCTCAGGAAAAAAATTAAAAACGATTTTCTGGCATTAATAGTGAAGAGTACAGAACGTCAGCTCAAGCATCCTAGAGTGAAGATGCAACCGCACTTAAATTCATGCTGTGAAAGAATTGACTCAGAATAAGCTTGAGGAAGGAGCAGGTCATTCGAAATTCAGAGCTTAATGATGGGAATGCACTGGTGCCTTACATGTAAGAACATCTGTGCATCAACGAATTCATCATCAAAAATGGAAGAGCCATTAAAATCCAGTGGTGAGGGAAAAGGTCCACGTGTTGGAGACGTTGGAATGACGCCTTCTCCACAACTTTAAAGGAGAGAAAATGTTTTTGGACCATTTGTGTGTTACATTCATCATACAGTTTACAATGTAAAGGGCAGCTGGTATTAAGAAATTTTTAATTAAATACATGGCCATAATGGAGATGGTTTAGACAGTGACCATTAGCAATTAGCGTGCTAGACTATAATATATAGACTATAATATATAATTAGTATTTTTATTGATGACTGAATACTAAGTCTGCTGATTAGGGTGTAAATAACTGGTGCTGGTGGGGGGGATTCATTAATTGGATACAGTGGATTTAGAAAATGTATTTAAAAAAAGATGACTTTGACCAAATCTGTACATTAAGGCACCATCCTATTAGTTCAAGCATGACAAGAGTTTAATGGGAGGCCTTTTCACTGGACCGCAGGCTGCATTACCTCATCCTCAGGGCCCTCTTAGCAGCTGTCTAGGAGAATCTTTTAGAAAGCCCTTGGGGTAAAACCCACTGACAGAGTGGTCAAGGCCTCTCTCCGGCTCTGGACGCCCCCCTTTGGAGCTCCCACGAAACTACATTTACCTCAACTCTTTTTTTTAAGTAACTTCTTGTTTTCTTACCAAAACAAGATCGCACGTTTTGAGAATCGGGTTATTAATATATTAAAACAGATCATAATGCAGTTAGAAGTGCATGCAAAAATGCCAAACAACACCAGTGGTGTGTCTCCCCCATAAAAAAGTCCAAGTCCTTATGGTCAGGGGTATATCTGCAGTCAGGCTTTTTGTGTCCTTTCAGCATGTAGGCAATCAGGCTTTACTCCAGTGCTCCACAGCTCTACACCCTCCCCAAACACTGCAGCAAACCCAGCTCACAGCTTACTAGTTCATTTGTGCAGCGGTATTCCTCAGGACCACATCACAGTCAAACTCTGTATTTATATAAACTGGCCTGAATTATCCGGACAAAGCAGGTCAGTTTCCAAGCAGGAACAACATCACACAGCAAATAAAGCAAGTAAAGCAACAAAAAAACTGGCAGTCAATGGCGAAGCATCTACACTGGGATGCATTAATACTTTACAATAGCCCAGAATAATGTTATTATGATATACAGCTCGAGGAGAGCAACAGGGCAGAAATAGGGAGAGAGAGTAACAAGAGAGAGAAACAGAAAAAAAGAGTGAGGGAGCTTGAAAGAGAGAGAGACATGGAGAGAAAGAATGACATGAAGAGAGAGACAGAGAGAGAGAGAGAGAGAGAGAGAGAGAGACATGAAGAGAGAGGGACTCACGCTGCTGTTGTGTCCTGTCCAGTAGACCACGGCATGGTTGTGTGCTGAGTCTCCAGCCAAGGCGAAAGTTGTGCTGGTCAGTCTGGATTCGTCCTGCCTCGGACCGGACACCCGTCCTTCGTCGCGGCTCCAGCGACCCTCCGACCCGCCCCTGTGTCCATCCAGCAGGAGCCCGTGGCTCCTCACGCGCTCCTCCGAGGGGGTCTCGGGGTCGCCCAGTGTGAGCTCCCAACTTCCGTCCAAGTCCGCACCTGCTCCGCTTCTTTTGCGCCTGGATGTTGATCCGGCGCGAGGAACTCCAAACAACAACAACTCCTCCTTCACTTCACTTTCAGAAACACGCACGTCCCCGGGACCACCGTCCGGCCCCCGGACGACCACTCGAACCGGCCCCAGGCACGAGGAGCACGAGACTTCAGCCTGAACAGGGGCCACGCGCAGCGAGGTCCACACGAGCCACGCGCACAGAGCCACGGAGCTCTCCATGGTGCTGAAAGTGAACACGCTGAAGTGCCTGCGTCTCTCCACGCCGTGGGGATGAGAGTGAGTGTGTGAGTGTGTGCGACAGAGTGTGCGTGTGTGTGAGAAACCCTCTTCCTCGTCCTCTTCCTCCTCGTAAAGCTGAGGGTCCTGACGGAGAAGCTCGAGCTCCGGTCTGGTTCGAGCAGAGCGCAGCGCTCCTCAGCTAAACTGGACAAAATCAGAGGAGCTATCAGATAGAGAGGAGAGACAGAGCACAGGGGGAGGAGCTCAGATAGAGAGAGAGAGAGAGAGAGAGAGAGAGAGAGAGAGAGAGAGAGAGAGAGAGAGAGAGAGAGAGAGAGAGCGA
>JBBMFX010000080.1:20090108-20106490 GCA_037832545.1 Rhabdalestes septentrionalis | reverse complement strand
AGGAGACCAACAACACTGTTCCCACTGAAACTGAATGTGAGTTTATTACTACGTTATTAATGTAATGGTTTTTACATGTAATTTAGTTCACACAAACACCCCTTTCCATTCTCCGATTCTGGTCCGCCCCTCTGTCAAATTTTAGAAACCATTGTGGCCCGCGAGTCTGCCTGTAGAAACTGTGTCAGCTGTTGTGTGTTTAATTTGAGTGGATGTGTTTTATGATTAGCTAATGTCTGAGTATGCGTTGTGTTTATATTCCAAGAGTTTTGTATTGAGTGGCTGGTTAACCCCTCACCATTGCCCTCCCGCTCCTTATGGTCAGCTGGCCAGCTCTGCCTAGTCATACCTCCCTCTAGGCTAAAAAGAATTAGTGTAGGAAGCCGGGATTGCACCTAAGCTCTGGAACGAGCTGCCACTGCACGTACGCCTGGCTCCTTCCTTGGCTGTTTTTAAATCTCTTCTTAAAACCCTTTTTTTTTTGCCCTGGCATTCAATACAGCATGAATGTGTTATTTAGTTACCTGTATTCATGTTTACTTTATGTTGTCCTTTCTGTTTGTCCATCAGGTCTTATTTTCTTGCTTGTCCAGCACTTTGGTCAGCTGCTACTGTTGTTTAAGTGTTTTTGTTTTTACTTGACTTGACTTATGTGTCTTCTGTTTTAACTATGCTTTCTGGTTAAAGGTCCATTTATTTTGTATGTGTAGAGTCTGTGTCTTTTTGCAATCAAATACCACCAATGGAACCTGCATTTGTACCTCGCCTCACTCCATGAGCATGGTAAAACGTGACAGATAGCTACCAATATTTGTGCTGAATGATGTCTGTAGCCCAAGAAAGTGTTGGGTGTCCTACGGCTCATTCTATCCCACATCCATGGAAGTGCTCTGGCATGGGGCCATGGGTGAGTCCCAGCTTCCTGCACTAATTCTTCATTAAAGATCCATGTGACCAAGGCCACCCACACAGATGTGGGCAGAATGGGTTTGGGTTTGCTGTGAAAGCCCACCAAGGGATACATTTATGACAAGGTATCTGTTTTTTTCCATTCTTTGAACCAGGAGGCATGTTATTTTAAAGTTAAAATGTGTAAAAAAAACAAAACAATGACCATTGGGCTTGTTGTGCTCTTAGACCTTTTGCCTGCCAGATATACTCATGGTTCTGGTGGTTGGTGAGGTATTAGGATGGGCTGCGGGGGCCCCTCTAGACAAAGAAGCTTTGATGGTGAGCAGCTTGCAGTTTCTGAAGTCATAACATCACTTTAATAAATAAAGGGTGCGGGAAAAACTCTGTGCAACATGCTCTAGCAGTTCTCATTTACATTTCCTCAAGGCAACTAAAACGGTTCTTCTGTGGCATCCCACAAAGAACAGTGCTATTACAAAGGTTCATAGATGCTTCCCAGGTATTCTTAATAAAACTTTCATTAATACAGAGTAAATGTGAGGGTTCGCCACATTTCATTTTCCCCCCAAAAAACGATTCTTTAAAGAATCATCAATTAAATGGTACTTTAAGAAACCAAAAGTGTTTCTTCTGGTGGATTGCTACAAAGAATCCTTTTTAGCTCCTTTTCTTTTGAGAGATCACCCATTTGTACCTAAAACAGTCTTCCAACCACTAATTAAAGCATTTTAGGGCATGCTGCTGATGAGTCAAAATGCACAGTGGGTTGAAGCTTGTGGGAAATATCCTCCGAGAGAAATATAGCAAACCGCAAAGAACTTGCAAGAGAGGTTTTCTATTATTCAACAGCACGGGAAGGGAAAAAAAGGCATTGTGGCGTTCAGTGAGTGAAAAGACTGCTCAGTTTATTCCAACTCCATCTTGCCTTGCTAATCATCAGCTTTCCATGCCAAGATAAAATCAAATATGTTGTTTATACCTGAGAGTGCTTCAACTACTAATTAAAGCAAATAGGCTAAAATGTATAGGGTGAAAATTGCCCGGGGCAAAGATGGGCCTACATCTAATAAGCAAAGTAATAACGAGAGATTTTGTATTGTGCAAGAAGGAATACGAGAAAGAGAAAAATAGCCATTATGGTGTTCATGGAGAGCAAGTGGAAGTGAAAGAGACCATTTGTCCATTGTTATCACTTTCTTACCTTCCTTGTTTTTTTTGGGGGATTTTTGTTTTTTTTTCCCCCCCCCCCCAAAACTCCATATTCCCTCCAAATAGAGCTCATTACAGCTGCCCCGGGGGCAAAGCTTCCCGTGATCCCCCACAAAATACAAGAACCAAAGCGGCACATATTGAATTATGACGCCATATCAAATCGCATTGCGCCAGAAAGAGCAAATTGGGGTTCATTTGGAGTGTGGCTGGAGACGGCCGGAGGAAAAGGAAAGCCTCGCTGTGGCCTCACGCAACTGAGTTAAGAGTTTTATTAACAGTATTGAAGACCACTCCAAAGTTAATGGGCAGACAACGGGACATTTGCATTTAAATTGGGGAAATCCTAAAAAATCCTATCGAACCAGAGCTGTGGAGTGGGGGAAGAGTACCAGAAAGGGCCCTTTAGTCCTTAGAGGGGTGGGGGTGCACTTTAAAAAGGAAGAAATGAAAGACTTCCAGTCATGTTTTTTCAGCAGGCATCAGGTATACTCAAGAAATGTGCAGATCCAGCCTCACTGTGTAGAGAATAAACCTTTTCCTTTTCAATACTCGCACACACACAAATAAGTATACTTTAGCACAATGGTGTATGTGAATGATAAAAAATGACACTAAATGTAATTTTCATTACTTGTATTTTAGGACAAAACACCTTAAAATGTGAATTACATTTTAGTGTGCTTTGATGAATCATACTTGAATAAAGTATTTCATCTGAAAAGTAATCACTAAATATATAGTTTAGGTCATATATTTTGAGTTGTTTTTTAGGGGTGTGCAAAGCAGCTACTATTCGTATTCTGTATTTGTATTTGTTGAAAGGGGAAATTGTTTGTATTCATATTTGTATTTGTATTTGTATTCGAGTAAAATTCATTATGCAGTGTGCAAACTCCGTCCACCACTTCCCCAATCTACTTCTGAACATGAGCATGTGATAGGGGAGGGGGGAGCGGAGTATTTAAAAGTGAAATGTGATCAATCACACAACAGACTCACAGATTTTTAAGACTCTAAACCTGAGGTCATTTATATAAACACTGTGACACTGTTTGTTGTGGTTTAATTAAAAATAATCAGCACATGAACACAGCTACATGTACATTACCCACCTGTTTTCGAACAAAAGTGGTTCAGTCCACCCATTTTCAGCCGCACTGCCTCATAAATGGCTTGGTAAGAGGCAGCAAGTTAACCCCCACCTTGGTGGGACAGCAGTAAAATGCCAGACACTGAAAGATGAGAATGTGAACTGCTTGTTTGCGGGTCTCCAAAGACTACGCTAGCACACTTTGCATTTTCTCATGGAAAAGTATTTACTAGAATTACTGTTGAAACTATTTTACTATTAAACCTTTCTTTTAAGAAGAAGCCAAACGCCTCCGTAGATTTAAAGAATTATAATACTTTATAATGTCCTCTAGTCCCTGCAAAGACCTAAATACATGTCCACACATACACAGACATTTCCAAACACACCTTCTGCCTTGCTCTCCACTACCCCAACCCCTGACATTTTTATCCAAAATAGTGTGCTCAAAAGGCGACACTGGGGCCTCGCTTGCACCCCTCCAGGCTTGTGCCCCTATCTAATTCACTCGCAGCTACAATCATTCAGATCTGCCACTCGCAAGCTGCAGTCGCATCAAAGCCTCCGACGGCACGGCTGCTTATCTCTGCGGCTCCTTCAGAAACTTCCAGAGAGAGACAGAGAGGGGCAGAAAGAGAGAGGGAGAGAGAGAGAGAGAGAGAGAGAGGGGGAGAGAATCGCTTTGACCCAACTTTATCACGTTCCCACTGGCCCCTCTCTCTGAGCACTGGCTATCTGCCACCCTTCTTTGAGTCCAGTAGCAATTTCTGACAGAAAAAAGGGCCCTCAAGAGTCTGTCAGCATTAAAGGGCAAACTGTGAAGGATGAATGATACGCATATGAGCCAAATATATGCGCCACAGAAGTGTCCATTTCCATACATTGCTTCAACTCAAATGCACGCTAACGTAGCTAATGCAAAAAACATGCCTTTCAAGTACATGCAGATTTAGCATGGTGTGTTTTGTTTTTTTTGTTTTTTTACCAACAGCCAAAGCTTCTTGATTTTATTTGAACAAACAATGATAAAAAGATTTCAGAGCCAAACATGAACTCCACATAACCCAGATGGGAATCTTTTACGATTCAGAGATTTCTCCAGTGTTGCCATTATTCTACCACGAGTGACGTTGTGCTATAACTCACTATAATTTATACTTTCCACTTTCCCTCACATATACACACAAACTCTATTATCACACATTCAGACACACACACAGACAAACTTTAAATCACACATATACACACATGCACACAATTTTATGTCACACATCCAATGGCAGTTAATAAAGAAATCACATCACATCATACTACATGTAATATAAAATATACATACTATATATAAAATCATAATTTTAACTTTCCAAATACATTTATTTAACAAAATGTTACTTCATGTAACCTATTTTTGTCAATTCATTTTGGGTCTTCCACACATTTTAAGTGGCAATTAGTGTTTTTGGTCATTGAAACAAAAAACAAACTAATCAACACAATTTTAAAAATTGTAATCTTTATTTTTTACTCCGCAGTGCAATCTGTTCAGTACCAAATAGATGATCCAACAAAAAGGAACCAAAACTGCATGTAATTCTCTAACAAGTCCTATATAAGTATTTATAAGTAACAATAAAAATATGATACTAATGATAACAGCAGCAGCAATGACAATTAACCACTTCTATACTGATTTGGCCATAAGTTTTAGATCAGTATCCTGTTGAAAGACCCAATGATGACCCTTTTTCAGTTTCCAGGCAGAGGTTTTGTCCTGGTTTTTCAAATCGTTCATGCTGCCATGCACTCTAAGAAGGTTCCCAGCGCAGCTGAAAGAGAAACGGGCTCATGGCATCACAGATCACCCACCATAATTAGTCTCATGTGGTGCTTTTCTTGGTTTGTTTTACGCCAGACCCTCTTGGACTCAATCTTAGTCTCATCTGACCAAAGCACATGGTTCCAGTTAAAGTACCAGTAGTGTTTCACAAACTCCACACTGTTTGTGACTAGAACAGAAAAGGCTTTCCTCTGGCATGCCTCCCAAACAACCTGTTGGCTTGTAGATAGCATCTAATGGAGACTTGGTGGCACCAAGATTCCACTCTTTGCTGTAGTTCTACATTGAGAGAATTATTTTTATATCCCCTTCAAGATGTTTTAATTATTGCTCTGATTCTGCATATGGGCCTGTTTACACATATAGCTATTGTAGCCATGTCTTGTAGCCAAGATCGAAACGCATCTGCCTTACTTTATTGAGATGTTCCCTTTTTGATAAGCGGCTGTGAGAAATGTGTAAGGTCTCTAGTCAGTGGCCACACTGGGGTGCAGAGGTTGTCGGTTCACCTTCACAATATGTATGGTTGTGTTCATGTCTTTTGTTTAGTCCTATAAACTCGTATCAACCCTCAAGCCTGGTTTTTGTTTCTATATTGGCTTGGGAATAAAGACAATGATAGAATGGAGTTCTGCGTTTTTGCCTCCTGCTTGGGTGAGAGACAATGGAAGGTGACAAATTGGACCTCCGTGTCACATCCTATTAATAACCCAGAAATATAGGAAGTCAAATAAAAAGTTCCTAGACACTCTGACCAATGCAGAAGTAAAGTAAACATTTCGCAGTTCGATTTACTTTGCAGGAATTGTTAGGTGTTGCAACAATTGTGGCACTGGTGACTTTGTTACAAATAATTCTCTTTTTTTTGTGATGGACTTCAGAATAAACAAACAAACAAACAAATAAAGAAATAAATAAATGTCCTTAAGTTCAAGCTAAAAAAAAATTCTGTTTTTCAGTGTGAGAATCTGCCAGTACAATAAAAAAAATCATTTATTTTAAGGCTTTTTATACACCTTTATCAGGGCGTGTGTGCAATTTTAATAATAAATAAGAATGTTATTGATGGATATACATGTGAAAATACATATGTGTTTAACTGTAAACTCAGTTGCTACAAAAGAAACCATTATGACTACACTCACATTGTCACACTGAAGATTTTTAGGTCAGGTAATTTTAAAAGTGATGTGGACACAAACATCAGAACTGGGGTCTTTCACTTGAGATCCTATATTGGATAAATGTTTGTTTGTGTCCGAGTGACCTTACTGAGAATGATGAGACCTGAATTCACATGCAGCAATTATGTAGCCCAGGTAGCTTTTGTTAAAAGCACTTTACAGGTGCAGGTTAGCTCTGTTGTTCTCTGGTTTTTGGACATTTTGTACTGAAAATGTACAACCACACAAACACAGCCCCGCTGGAAAAAAAATCCCATAGGTCCGTTATACTTGTGTGTACAGAAAAATTAATCACTTGACTGAAAGCTGTGAGCAAACAAACATCAGAAATCCTCATATTTCTGTAACACTCAGGATCATCATCCATTAGGGTAATTGACTGACACACACCACAAACACACTCACACACATACACACAAACACACACGCACATAGAATGCTGAATGGATACACGTACCCTCATCAGTGAGAGCTTAGGGAACCAAAACTGTCCATTTGAATTGATCTCTTGCAAACACACACATACACACACACACACACACACACTCTCTCTCACACACACACACACGTGAGGCAGTAAAGCACTCCCCAGCAATTTAAAGTGCTCTCGAAAAACTGAGTGAAAATTTGAGACTCAAACAAATGCCGCCCAGAGAGGGAGAGAGAGTAAGATAAACATAGAATGAGAGAGAAAAACAGAAAGAGAACCCAGAGAGCGAGAAAACGAGCAACACATACTAGAAGGTGAGAGGGAATTTGATAAATATTGAAAGTAGATTTTTTTATTGTTTAAGTTTTACAGAAATTCAAATGATTCAATTTGAATAGAAAAAGATTTAGGAAGAGATGGAGGGCAAAACTTACTACAGAGTAAGAAGAAAGGAAGAAAGAAAGAAAGAGAGAGAGAGAGAGAGAGAGAGAGAGAGAGAGAGAGAGAGAGAGAGAGAGAAAGGGAGAGAGAGAGAAAAAGAGAGAGAGAGAGAGAGAGAGAGAAAGTATTTTTCATCGTATTCTTCAGATTTTAAATGGAGAGCCATGGGGGCAGGTAGTAGAGATTAATGACATGCCCATGTAAGGGTAATAGGTACTGCTGGGAAAGAATCAACTCGAGATATATCGATGTGAAATTATTCTGATAAAAATGACAGTCCAAGAAATTTAGCTCAGCAAAACTACATCATTAGAAAAAAGAGCACTGCGATGTTTTTATTCACTGATGACTGACCGGATGGCCTACCGGCCTGCTCATGTGTTTAGCTTCAAATCCCATCCAAAGTCCACCTGAGAAGAGATGCTAATGAGCAAGATATTCCTACAGGTATTAATAGTGACCATATGTATTAGAGCCAGTAAAGTACAACGTGGAATTTGACTCTCAAAGGCCTGTTGGATGAAGTAATGCAGCTTTTTAAATATTTTTGAAGGTCATTTAATGTGAATAACAAACTTTCCTACATGCCCTCACCAGCTCGACCTCTCACAGGACAGGGGGAGGATGGAGCGAATTTTCCAATAGACTAGTGAGCTAAACAGACAGGTGATACACATTAACTTGGGCAATAATTGCTACTACTAATTGCTTAATCTGCTTCATAAAGGCCTGCTTGAGTGCTACAAATTGAATGGCACCATTTTTAAATGTTATTGTTCTCTTTTATTAGGTCAGAAGAGCCTTTTCCACTATTTTGTATTTGAAAAGAAAACCTCAACACCTCACCCATCCAAGGGGTCATTTAACAATACTCACTTTAATGCACTAATGGAACAGACCTTAGGGTGAAGGACAGAGTCCATTTGGGAAATAGTATTAGAAAAGGAGGTATATATTTTCAATGGTTGTCTGTTCGTCTGTCCTGTGATGGACTGGTTGTCCATCTGTGGCGCTTCTTTTCTTTTGCCCAATGGCCGCTGAGAGAGGACCAAGCACCACCCCCAAACCTGGTTAAGGATGAGTGGTTCGTATAATGGATTTACTGGTGGATATTGTTTCATGTGTTTTTGGGACCTTTGTCACCTCACATTTAAGCTCTTCTGATGTAACTCAAATGCACTGTCTGGTCCCATTCAAGCCTCACAGCCATGTGAAGTATCTGATACTTTGTGACACATGTATGGAAGCATGGGTATATCAGCATTTTAGCCTATTTGGCAGTGTGCAATGTAGGTATTCATGGCGTCCAACAGGTGTCAGTGCAATTAGAAATGCAAGCATTCCAATTAAACGGGGCGGAGTTTGCTCTTGGTGGGTCAGAATCTGCCCTAAACGTTATAAATAAGACCACCGCCTCCCTCCTAGTTCTCTTTCTCACTTTCAAAGTTGAGCTTGGATGTCTGATCAATGTTGCAACAAAACATCAACAAAGTCAAGCTTGCAATCATCCTTTGTGAAAGTGGAGCGACTAAGTCCTTCATTTGAAACCGCAGAGAACTTCACCATTACGCCTCGGTGAACAACATGATTTCACCTGAAAAAAAGGAGAATATCTGCACCCGGAATTGTCCCTCCACACTTCCACAGAAACTTTTTGGGGACGAAAGGACTGGTATCTACTATCTAGCAGAGCACATCCCTTCAGATCACAATTGGTGTAAAAGTGAATCTTTGAACATGTGTTCATGTTCATACTTTTAAACCGTAGTTTGAAGATTCTAATCTCAGATTTATGAATGCAGGGATGGGTCTTTATCTCTGCACGCCATTTCCTCTTTTTACTAATATCATCTGAAATTCTCAGCACTCCAGTATTTGTGAAGCTAAACACCATTAGTTTGTGATAAGGCTGAATTATATTCAGTGTAACACACGTCTCAAACTCGGCTCTTGCCTTTGATCTGGTAAAGACCGGATCAAACACGGTGTAATATACAGTGCAGTTCACTGCAGTACCATGTTATCGTGGCATTGCACTGAAATTGAGAACAAAGAAATTAATTCCATTCTATTTCATATTCCTTCTCCACTCACAGGTACCATCTTCACCATTCAAACTCGCACCATTTTTCTCTTCCTGTCCACACATAAAGGGAATGAAAACTACTCCTATCTCCTCTGCACACGCCTAAGCACATTTACTCTCTCTCTCTCTTTCTTTTTCTTTCTTTCTCTCTCTTGTTCATGTGGACAAACGCACACAAGCTGTAAACAAAATGTAAAATGTAATTAAAATTTTGTCCATTGATTGCTTTAAACATTTTGTGTTAATAAATGTTGCATTTTGATTCTAATACCGGTTGATGGTAAAATCTCTATATAAAAATACCCATTTCAGAACTTAAATTGTTTATCAACGTTTTCAGTTAAAGATCATAACATTTGTGATTTGATTTTACAAATGAGACTAATTTATGAAATTAATGAGAGCAGACTCCATTGCAGACATGCAGACACTGACCCACAAGCCTTCGTTTATGCCAAACGTTGCTTGTTATCTTCTGGGGAAGCAAGAAAAAAAAAGGCTATTTTAATGGCCACTACTGCAGACATTGTGAACCGGACCAGCAATGCTGCTCTTCCATCATTAAAATGGCTTCAAGCCACACTGATCACTTGCAGTCTCTCAGATTGTGGTGAGATTCTGGACCTGAGCTAGTTTGGGTACATAAAAAAAGGTCAATTGTAGTCCAGTGCCTTCAATATGATTGTTCTTGCGGAATTCGCTTAAAACAAAACCTACAAGCAAAGCTGATCAAAGTGGAACAGGGAGAAGAAAGAGAAAGTTGGAGAGAGCAACGGGGATGAGAAGCCTGAGACGATTGCTTGACACCAGTGCAAGTGAAAGATGTCATTTCCATGCACGAGAGGCTGTCATGCTCTCCAATGACTGGCCGCCGGAATCTCAGACTGATGCGTCACGGGCCGGAGGTTAAAACGTGGCTGAGCGAAACCATTACAAGGAAGAAAAGAGTGGGTGTCAAAATCTTCCAGAGCCTTCCTTTCCACACCTTCACCCCTTTTATTCTGCAGCGGGTCGCTTGTTTGTTTTGTATGCTAATGGCTGCCGAGCTTGCTGTCACACAGCGCGCAGGGCCATTTTCACCTTTGCCATTTCCTCAGGTAAACTGCGCATTTACATGGTATTATTAAAGAAAAGAGAAAAACAGGTGGCAGGCCCCCTGCGTTCTCACCCCACCCACCCCACCCCCGCTCCGTCTCCTCCAGCCCTCAGATAAGTGAAGACGAAAGCAGAGAATGGCTGGTGTTAGCAGAAGCCTCTGTTCTGTTTGGAGGCTCCTGCCTGTACAGGAAAGCCGTAATGCAGGCGAGCGCTACAAAAGCAGCCTCTACTTTTTGTTTCTTAGGTAAAAGTTTACAGTTAAAGTAAGTAGTCGCCGCAGTGGGAGACGTGCTAGCTCGACAGAAAAGGCAGGAAGCACGCAGGAAAATTGCCTGGCTGAGGAGTCATAAACATAACTCGGGAGAACTGAGGGGCAAAACTGTGGCCCACCATATATTATCATACTGCAAGGTAAGTTATTCGTCACATGGTGATTAAAGAGTTAGTTCACATAAAAGCGCACCCCACGAGCTACACGCGCGCCTCACAGAAGGACAATCCAGCTCATGTGAGGCCTTTAAGGCCAGTGATGCAGTGGGTATGTGGTGCTAATTCGCTAATTCTCTCAGTGGGATGGAGTTTCCAGCACTGAATCTATTCATTGATTGTGTTTCTTCATAAGATGGGGCCTTTCGGGAGCTAGTTTTACAGGCCCGCCTGCTGTTATCTTGCTTGTTAGTGAACAAGTGTGTGTGTGTGTGTGTGTGTGTGTGTGTGTGTGTGTGTGTGTGTAAGAAAGAGAGAGAGAGAGAAGCCAGTAGCAGGTGCCATCACTGATGTTTCCTCCTCCACACACACACAACTTTTTCTCTTGATCACTGTCCAAGGGCACATCCTTCCTTTTCACTCCTCTATACCCTTCCTTCTCTTTTTGTTTCTTTACATTCCAGGATCATTTCCGAAGCCAATGTAATTGGAGTGATCAGAGTGGGGTTTTTTTTTTCTTCGATAATGCGGACGCCTTTAATGAAGTGGATATTCCAGAGTAGCCAGGTACAGCTGGAGAGACGGACTCGCAAAAGAGCTCTTTAAAATAGCTTCTAATGCAAATTACATGAATCCACATGCATATTTAAGCAAGATGTAATACATATACGCACTTAGTGAAAGTGACATGACACGTAATCTCATGTGAAATGTGTGGAGTCTGCAAAAACCATGCACTGTGTCATGTCAATGTTTTTTTTTTTTTTGAGCAGCATTAATCATTGTTAGTGTTTTCGTACATACTTGCATACATGCATGCATGTGCGTGCATGCATACACAACCACACACACACACACACACACACACACACACACACACTCACACACACACACACACACACACAAACATGCTGTTAACTGCAGAATCAGAGAACAACTGTGTGAGTTGCAAGCTAACCTGCCTTCTTCCATTTATGTGTGTCATTTAAATCTTACAGTCCTAGAGACTTCTGTGGTCAGTTCCTTCACACACATGAGGCCACATATACATAAAAATGGTTGAAGATTTAGAATTGTTGGAATTTCATTTCTTTACGCCCTCTTGTGAATCCAGCCTCCCATTTTTCCTACAGCAGTCAGAGAGGGAAGCTGAGCCTAGAGCTGTACAACAAAGGTCAATTGTACCCCAGAGACATCAAAAAGGGACGATCCAGCTTTTACTGCTGCAACCCCAAGCTATCAAAGCCAGTGACAGAGAGGGTGTGAGAGAGAAAGCAAGAGAGAGCGAGGGAGAGAGAGAGATGAGAGATGTCTATGCCAGTCTACAGTGTTCTCTTCTGTGCTGTGGATCAATGCCTCTGCAAAGTATGTGCAACTCCTGAACAAGCTAATCAGGATGGCCAGCTATATCACAGGGCTGACCCGGGACTCGCCGAACGCAATCATAGAGAACAGGGGCACAACTACAGAAACTCGAAGTATTCTGCCCATCCTGTCAATGATAATGATGCAGTGCTCGGTGCCTCTAGCATGTAGTGCAGTCCACCATGTGTATGTATATGTGTGTATGTATGTATGTTTATGTATATGTTAAAGTATACACCACACGGACCAGATCCACTTTCCTGCAATTTTTGTATCACTTTTTGGAAATAACTTGTGTCCAAACCCTCCCAGCACCTTTTCAAGCAGCCAGCAGTCCTGTGTCATCTCCTGGACGCTAATTATGAACTTGTCAGTCCAGATCGTCCCGTGCAGCTCAATGGGTATAAAGTCTGGTGAGGCCAAAATATGATTCTCAAAACCTTTCTTTGGATTGAATATCATTTTAGAGCAATTTTAAAGAACGCTTGGAATTATTATTCTGTTGAAGAATCAAATTTTGACACATCAACCAGAAGGAATGAACGTCATGATGATGAACTGAGTGATGCTTAATTTTTTTTTTCATGATCCAAAACACAGTAGAAATTTACTGCACTTAAGACCTCATGACTTGTTCAATGCCAACAGTTTAACGTGTGACTATTCAGACGATAAAATACCGAAAAACATAATTTTATATATAGGAATATAATATAAATATGTAAATTTTCAAATGGACTCAAAATTAACAAAGACATTTTAGTATTTCTTGGTTATAGATTACACATTTAAAAGGTCATCAGTAATCTTTTTAATCATGCCCTGTAGGAATTAATAGAAAATTCATTAATTCCTCACAGTGTTTGTCAGAGCACGCAATTTTGTTCAATCACTGCATTATTTCTGCACTATACGTGTTAAGTGAAGTGCTTTCAAAAGAAAGCTTCTGTGGTGTGTGTCGACAAGCCACAGGCTGTTTGTAAAACCACATACTGCTGTGCTAAGAATCCCAAAAGAATGTGCTACTAATGGTGAACTATTTTTACATACTGTTAAGGAGGGCAGTGTGAGAGTTTGGGCACTGTCACAGCCTCAGCCTCTGATGCTCCACCCACATGTAGATAAAGAATTTGATATCTAAACAGAATACAGTCATAGTGCTTTGGTCACTTCTACTCTGACTAAATGCACTTTCGTGTTTTTTGCAGGTGATTCCATGCTTTGAGTGATGCGAGTGTGCCTTTCAGGACAATATCGAGATGATGGACTGAAGTTATATATATATTTTTAACACAATTGACGCTTTAAGCCCTACCACTAGTTGGCAGATAAGTGGTCCTTCAATTCAAGACCAAAACTAATTCATCTTCACAAATCACTGCCGCGTGAGCAGCCAGAGAGCGCAGTTCAGCTCACAGCTTGCGAGGAAGCCTGTGAGATTTGGAAAAAAAATGCCAAAAAGGCTAAGAAACATTTGTCCAATGATGTCTTTTGAATGTTTTTTGCCGATTCTGACTCTGAAAGGGAATACTTTCATTTTGGAAAAGACGCTCGCGTGTCTCCAGGTTCAACTTTTGTCATGACCATTGTAGCCAAAGTTATAGGCTTGCATTCAATAATAAATGGTAAAAAAAAAACTGCTTCTTGTAACGTCTGTATGTATGTGCGATTACATGCTATTAATTAGATTAATTAATCGCCACACCATGATCTAAATTTTTAATCGCTTGACAGCACTAAAATACATATATATATATTTATTAGGGCAGTAACGATATACGATACAAAAACCGAAATCACACAAACCCTTCCAACTCTTTCCCATGTACAGTTCCCGCCCAGAAACATACATGTTTTCGCCGTAATAGGAGGATTGTCACATCAATTTATTTTCATATATATATACGAAATTGGTGACTTGGACACTTAAAAACAGATAATGTTTACTGTAAACCTTCCCTCTAAACACAGTAACACAGTTGCAGTTAAAATTGTAATCACCTGTTAACCTGTATATATATATATATATATTAATTTTTTTTTTTAGTTTTCAGGTTTACAACAATACTACAACAATATGATACATATATATTGTAATGATCCAGGGCTGAGATCGTCAAAGGGAAGAGATGGAGAACTCGCGAGAGCTGGTGAGCTGACGGAGGAATCCTCCACAGCTTTATTTAAGAGCTTTGTACAGCACTGGCATGTAAAGGGTGCAATCATGCAGCACAACATCAACTTCACTAGGGCCTTACCCCAGGCCCAGGTACACAGAGCTACCATGACTCACACTCATGATAGTCTGTGTACCTCTACACTAAAACACACAAAAACAACCCCACACACATTCCCCAACACACACAAACACTCCCAAATACACACAATAACGCATTTCTACCCCAACTACACAAAATAACCCCAAAACAACACAATAAACACATACATAACAATAACAGTTCGAGGCTAGAGCAATGCATGCTGGGAGAGCCCTCCCCAGCCCAATTCCGCTACAATATATTGTTGCTGCTAGTTGTCATGACATTTTTATTATTACTTTTTACACACGTGTTTGTGTCTCTGTGTTTGTGTGTCAGTTGACAGAATACATGTGGATTCTTAAGTGAACACTTAATAATGGCGTCACTTGGATATAAAACATAACCCCCTTTTTGAAAATTATTATCATTAAAATGTATTTATATACTGTTCTAGGATCCCAGGGGTACACCTAATTTCTTATTTCCTTTTGGCTGGAACCATTAAGGCTTCAAGACTCATAACCTTCACAGATCTCTACACTGCAGTGCACATGAAAGTGTATTCCCCTTACCATTACAAAGCTGATTTATGAGTATAACAACTAAGATGTCTGTTATGCTTAATGCACAAAGCCATAATAAATGGATACGTATGTGAAATACGCTGTAGTTCTTTGTGTCCTGAGGGTCACTTGATGTTCTTGACTTTAATCTGAAACGAGTAAGGGTGAAATAGTAAACACTTCTGAAGTCTCTACTCTGTGTGGAAGCCAATAGCTGCTTTATGATATCTTTAAAAACCAAGTTCCATAAACATTATAAGAAGTATTTGAGCAAGATAGTAGGTGGATGAGATGAATGGATGAGATTGCAAAAACTCTAGCAGATCAGTGCAAAACATGATCCGTTCAATACAATTCTATGTTGTTTTAATCAGATAAGCTTTCCAGCCCAAAAATATATGCATCAAGGCAAATATGATGCAGGAAAAGAAGCAAACAGGGGATTCTTTTGTGCTGCCCATACTCCTGGGACTGTAATACATTTATATATTGTGTCTATGACTGGATGACAATAAAAACCTTCAGTCGATATGCATTTTTTAAAATAAAGCTAGTATCAGCATAATAACACTGAAACATATACAATGAATTGCAGTTAAGACAGTTTTGACGTGTTTCTGATACTCACTCCCATAAAAACTTCAAAAATTTGAGATGTGAGTGTTCTGACTTACTCTGTTAACATCATACTTACATGCATATGAGTGACAAAGTTGGTGTCCTTTTCCTTTTTCTGTGGTTTAGTTGAGATTTTACATTTTAAATTATTATTTAAAACTTGTGTTAGGATAGGTAAGTGACTGTGGACCGTAACCCGAGGACCCCTGTAAATGAGTACTGGAATTTATATGCTATCATTTTATATAGCATATAATGGGGAGGCTGTATTTTAGCCTCCCTAGCTCTCACTGTACTTATGCTTTAATGATGTATATTTAATTACATTATTGTATTACAGCCATGGCAGATGAATGGTAGAATACAAGTTTAACGTTTATGTCTTATTCACGCTTGAAACTGTTTGACCATTTCAAATGGTCCACCTTATATTTTACCCTGTTGGTAGGCTGTGCCCCACTCTCCCACACATAAGGTTTTATTTAACAACCTTTATAAAAATTTCAATGCAGCTGGGGTAAGATAGCTGACCATTAATTAATCCTCCTGGTCCTGACCCTGGCAGGAAAAGAAAGGTTGTAACCCTACAAGGACCGTGTGATGCTGGTCATGTAAAATGTGACCAAAATGGGTGTGAGTTGGTGATTTTTAAATGTATTAATACATGTGTGTGAGATATGCCTACATGTAATATTAAAGCAGAACAAATGGAAAAAAATAAATAAATTAATAAAAATAAAAAAATAAATAATAATAATAAAAAAATATATATATATATATTAGCTAGTATTGGTGGTTTTAATATTGTGGATGATCATCCACAATATTGTGAGTGTGTGTGTGTGTGAGAGAGAGAGTG
>JBBMFX010000080.1:20076094-20079166 GCA_037832545.1 Rhabdalestes septentrionalis | reverse complement strand
GCCTTAAACAATGCGCGAATGACTAAAAAACAGGTTTTTTCTGGTCAGTGGCGCAATGACTTTCACTTCTCATAAAATAGCAAATTCGCGCTATGCACCTCGCCACACCCATTCTTTCCAGTATCCCGCCCCACCCAGCACATTGTCATCTGCTAAAATCACAGCACAGATTTCTGGCGGAAAAATGCACGATGCGCTCGCACAATATAGCAATGATGGGTTGCGGCAGTGACGAAAGCACGTTGCGCCGTGTGCATTATCGGGCCCTATAAGTACATTTAAGCTGATAAAGGTTGGGGTCCAAATTTAACAGGACCAAATCTTGTTAAGGTTTCTGTTCCCTACCTGTGCAGGCTTGTACTGCCTGTGTATTATGTGATAGAATGTGACAACAGTTATGTGACAGAACATGATAACAGAGTGTTTACCTGATTACAAATTCAGGTTGATAATCATATCCCTCTTCCATACAAAACAGTGATTAAACTTGGAAGACCAAAAATACAGGAAAAAAGACAAAAAAAATGTTCACCTGTCAGAGACTATTTCAAGCACAGCCAGACATAGGCTTGAATATTTCATGCATCAGGTAGGGGGTTTCTGACATATTGTGCAAGTCAACACATGGGTTGCAGCATATAAGTGTATGCCTGTATAATAGACCTTTTAAAAGTAAGTGTTTTCAATAAAGTTGTCAGTGAGTGGAGGTGTGTTTCATAGAAAACGAGTTACTAATGAAGTGGACAGTATATGTACAGTGTGAATGGCGTTTGTAATGCATCATGTCAGAACAGAGCAGTGCAACAGCAGGTCAAACCTTATGCTGGCATTAAGTGTATTCCTCATGCTCTGACCTGGTTCTGACACAAACTTTCTCAAACACTGGCCACCTGACAGCTCTGTCTGAAAACTCAGCCGATCAGGCACTCCTCAGCGTATGATTTGTGTGTTCGGGTGTGTGTGTGTGTGTGTGTGTGTGTGTGTGTGTGTGTGTGTTTGCGCATGCACTCTGCAGTACAGCGCGCTTGATCACCTTGCATTACATCCTGAGTTTTGAATCTCAACTCATAAACATGGGCCCACTCGCTTTCCCTCATGTGCAATAATCCCCAGCTTCATTTGCATACCGTTTATTGTGAACTTGTCAGCTTCGCCTGCACCTCAGTCTCTCCGTCTCACCGCCAGCGAAAGAATCAAAATGGCACTGCTCATCTTGCTCCGTACAAGTCGGAGAGTTTACAAGCACAAGCCTGCCGTAAATAAGCTTCTGCGCTGTGACTGAGGAAACATAATAGCAAAATGATTCCTCATGAATGGTTTAATGACAAAGTGCCTTCAGTCTCAAAAGCGAGAAGCTAAACGATAGATGACAGAACTTCAAATGCACTGTTTGGACAGTGTACCGAGTTGCATACCAATCATAGAGTAGTTGGTTAAAGTGTTCAGAGCTGACATCATTATTTGATGTCTTTATACTTTATTTTCAGCAGCTTCTCTGCAGCTTCTTTATAAATGGGCAAGGATTAGTTGCCATTTGCATGCTGTTAAAGAGTATTGTTGCTGTCAAAGCAAAACCTACATCTAGGCTTGGGCGGTAATACGGTAATAAGGTATACCATGGGATCTAAAAATAACAACGGTATCAGTTTCAATACCATTATACTGTCGTAAAAACAATGCATTTATACAGGAGACAAAGATTAAATATCAAATACATTTTATTCAATGCCTAAAAATCCGTATGCTTGGACGTCATCACGTGACAGCGTGGAGGAGAAAAAGAGAGGTGGGGAAAGATGGCGAGTTGCGCACCAAGTGACCTGGTCTAGAAAAAGAACGCAACTTCTGCAGTTTGGCAGTTTTTTGGGTTTCGAACGAACGAAAGGGGAGAGGCGGTAAATCCAGACAAGGCAATTTGCAAATTGTCTCACAAACAGCCGTCCCACATTTATATAGTAAAGTTAGAAACAGTGTTCTGTTCTGGATGTTTATGTTAATTTTATTCTGTTTGACTGTTGCACTTTTTTATAAACGGTTGCTAATGAAAGTTGTTAATATTGTTCTGCATGTTATTTTGCCATTGTTTCAGTATTAGTGTTCGGTATTCAATGATTCAATGATCGGTTCAATGATGAATAAAAGTTTGGGGATGCTGTCTGAGCCTTACGTCACAATTTGTTATTATTCACGGTAATACCATATTCCAAGGTACAATAGGGAGGAGGTATGACGGTATCAAAATCTGGATACCCCCAAATCCTACCTACAACAGGCCCGAAAAAGTAACTTTATGGAAGAAGGCAATAACATATTTAACATTAGATACTAGTTAATGTGATAAAGTGTATTCAAAATCAGTCATTTTGGGCTGTTTCTATTCATCTGTCCATCATGATATAGAATTGCAGCACAATGGCTGGCATATTATAAATGATGTAAAATGATAAAAAAGGCCTTTTCTGCTAATAACAAAGCTTGTGGCTGTAGGAACAAGCCGGGATGTATTTTAACGAAGATACAAACGATGTTTAAACAAAACAATTTTGCCCCTCCCACTTGTTCTGCAAAGATAACGTATAAGTAAAGAATAGAGAAAATTCTACAGCAAGATGCATAATGGCTCTAGCAAAAATAATGAAGCTCCAGTCACATCCTTCAGAGAGCTGTGCTGAATAATATTTGTTTATTTGAGACAAAAGTTTTAGGTTCCAAATTTTAATTATTCTAGATGAGGATAAAGTTACATTCTGCACTACTTTTAATCTCATTAGCATGTATGCTAGTTTTGTCACTGTAAATGAACAGATATGCTGCTGAGTATAATGTAGGCGTTATTTAATGAAGTGGATGGTAAGTGTAGCTTTTATGTATCCCCTGAGTTAATGACCTGTGCAGTAATTGTTTGTATACAGAGTACTTCAAAAAAACAAATGCTGTCAGGGACATTTTATGCCAGCATGCAAATATTCATCTAATCTCTGTGAAGGCAGTTCCACCACAGGCAGTTATTGCTGTGTTTATAATATAGTGCACTTATTACAAATATATCCCCCTACATTTCAAGAGTCGTAT
>JBBMFX010000080.1:20048594-20071094 GCA_037832545.1 Rhabdalestes septentrionalis | reverse complement strand
TGAGCAGGCCGGTCTCTCTGCTTGTTAACATACAGCTGAGAACAAAAAAGAACTATCATATTTGGTGGATATATGTGCATGCTGCACAATATGAAAAATAAATTGTCTTTTTTTGTGTGTGCATAGGGCATACTGTGCCGACGTGTGCATCCTCATTTATTCACAATGCACCCTCAGTGATTTGGCTTGCGACCCAGGCTTGAGGCAGGGGTGGTGAGAGGTGAAACGTGAAATTCTTGGTGCTGATGCACAGTGATGTCATCAAAACTCCGATGATATTTTAGAGGTGAGCAAAACATTTGGGCAAGAGTTTTGTCTTTTAAAACAGCAGCTCTTTTTTAGACTAAAGCCTCCTTTGTAGATAAGTATGAGTCACTGTGATGATGTTTGTGAAAGTCTGCGTACCCTTAAATGTCAGGATTTGTTAGTTTCCTCAGTGAAAATAAGTATGCATCCTCAACAGAAAACTAACCTCTACACAATCCAGTTACTGTTTCTTAACTTTTCATTTCATTTTTGGGGCAGCTGGTAGCCTCGTGGTCAGGGATCTATCCCTGCAATCAGAAGGTCATGGGTATGAATCCCAAGACTGCCAGTGGCACCACTGAGCTACCCTTGAGCAAGGTACCGTCCCCACACACTGCTCCCCCGGTATATGTTCCTGGCTGCCCACTGCTTCACTGGGTTAATGGGTTAAATGTAGAGAGCTTTTTTTGTGCTGTTTACTCTGTGTGCTGTGGTGTGTTTACGGATGAAACACATTATTTTCATTTGCCTGGGAGGTTTTCAAACTTTTGCACACCATTATATGACTACAATAAAGTAACTGACACTGAACAAAGAGCCATTTGGAAACGGATCAGTGAGCCAGTAGATCTGACTAACAGAAAAGAGGAAAATCTTTCTGCTCTTTTAGTTTTTCCATGTATTTTTTTGCATTTTTGATAAAAACAATGTTTCCCAGCCAATGACATTTTGTCCACCTAAAGAGATAGATACAGATACCAAAACACAATTGCGTGCACACCTTGCTGTGCACTTGACTCTGTTCGACTGTGAGCTGGTGGCCGATGATAATTACATACGGAGGCCCTGCATTATTTATGCCAGCTTTTAAAATTCATTAAAAGTCGTTTGACCCCCATCTGAAACCTGCCATTATCGATTGACTTTACCATAATTGCTGCTTCAAGCTCGCAAAGATTTTCTGCCCTGCGATTACGAATGTAGCCCGTCTAGCTAACATATGCTAATCAGACGTTTCAAACGGGCTACGTAAGCAAGATTTTTTTTTCACCCCCCTCCTGCCTCCTGGCTAGCATGGGCCACTCTTTCTTCAGAATCCTGATAAGGCCGTGGAGCTTCTGGAGCTTCTGGAGCTTGATATATATATATTTTTTTTTTAAATGTAACCCAAAATCAGCTTTTAATGTGTCATAATTTGGATTTGATGTGGCTCACTGGAGAGAGAAAGATTTTAAATTACAGCTGTTAAATCACAACATGCAGCAGGCAGGCCGGCTAGTTCTGAATGGGTTGATATCCCTGGAGGTTGAACTGAACATAAACAAACAAGCAAAAAAAACAACAGTGTAATGACGACAACAACAACAAGAGGGAGAGGAAAAATTCCCTAATTTCATCACACTTTGTTAGTAGCCACAGCTACGAATTATCCAATCTGCAAAGCGAAAAAAAAATATGCAACATTCAGTCTGTAAGCTGACCTGGATCTCTCTCTCTCTCTTTCTCACACACACACACACACAAACACACACAGTTCCCAGTTTAAGCAGCCCTCCCTTTAACATCTTAATCCATTAAATACCTTTATCGCTCATTCCAACCCTTCTCACACTTCCACATTTCACTCTCTTTACTATCAGGCAGCGTAGTTAAAAGTCACTGCTGGGGATTTGTGTAACATCAGGCTATTACTGATGGCTTCTCAGTGTGTGCGAGAGAGGCGGCGATCGATGAGCCGCTCGACAGCCAGGGCTTAGATTCTGTATTTAAACACGTGCCCAGGAGACTTCCAACAGCCAAGATCACACAGATCCTGGAACCACACACATCTCAAGAACTAAAGGGGGGTCTAAAAGTCAGAGATCATGCTGAAATGTAGAATTTTTTTCCCATTTGAAATAAACAACATAGAGCTTTACAATAACAATTAATTAACAGTAAAGTGATAAAAAGAAATAAGACAACACATGATCTTTATGTTGCACTATAGACACTCAGACTGTCTCTAAATAACGTTCAGTGAAACATCTATTAATGTAATTAATGAGGTAAAGTAAAAATAAAGGATTCTATTCAATTGAACCTCAAACCTCAAACCTAATCCTTTTCTTAACCATAACCTCAATCGAAAACTTAAATCTAATCCTAAACCTAATGTTTTAATGCTGTTGATTATCGGGGCATCAGGAATTCTGACTGTTTTATTACACTATATAAAGCAAGTGTGTGATATTTAGCCAGGGTAGATAATACAAGGCTAACCACTATTTTCATTACTTTTCAGCTGTATTAGCACAATAGTTTTCGTGCAAAACTGAAGAAACCTCTTCATACACATCTCAGCTGACAAAATATGACTTTTCCATTAAACGACTATGATGTACGGGAACACATTATGATGCAAAGGCACATAACTGCCACTTAATATGACCTGCTGCTGGTAGAGGATCTTCTATACAGCTCCAGGCAGGAAAGGAAAAAATAAACATTAGAGCAGATACAGATTAATGAAGTGTAAGACTTCTTGTTCCCTGCTTTGTAAGAAAAACAAACAGAAAAGATGACTCCTATGAGTAAACAACTAATTATGTTGCCATTAAACACTAATCACTAGGTCATGGTTGATAAGTGTAAGTAAATGATAAACACC
The DNA here is from genome assembly GCA_037832545.1 of Rhabdalestes septentrionalis. Classification (NCBI taxonomy): domain Eukaryota; kingdom Metazoa; phylum Chordata; class Actinopteri; order Characiformes; family Alestidae; genus Rhabdalestes; species Rhabdalestes septentrionalis. Next base: position 20,068,198 of record JBBMFX010000080.1, on the reverse strand, counting down.
GACTCTCTTTTCTTGCCAGAGGCCCCCCTCGGCACACACAGTGTTTATTGTGTCTTCTGACATAATGTCTGCTCCTACACTGGGATTTGGAGCTTCTACTGGGAGACTATTAACAAAAGAAAGAGTGTTTGCAGAAATACTATGTGGTGGGGGGGAAACAGGATTTAGGCATTTCTTTTCAACAAAAACACACTGATGCTGAAGAATAAAGGTTCTTTCATTCTCTACAGGATAAGATTTAGCTTCGACGAGTAGGTTGAGATGTCATTCACAGGTCACAATGAGAAAAGACAGTATGTCCCAAAATCTGCCAGTTGCGACTCCACTGAAGGCACTTTTCCATAGGCATATACCAACCACATCGCAATCTCACAGAACTTGTAGCCTGCTTTGATTTTCTAGTTTATTGTAGGTCAGTAACAGTGTATCTGACATGTCAGTAGCACAATTCCCTCCCTACAGTTTATAGCCGGTCATTGTTCCAAAACCACATCCATGGAGTCAAACCAGCGGAACATTTTCTATCACAGATGCTTTTGAATACATTGTGGCCTTTTATCATTCATAGACTTGCTTCAGTTTTTTTTTTTTTTTCATTTAGCTGTGCGACTAAAACTGTGGGGTGGGGATGTGGTAGGTATACAGCTGTACAATTTGAGGTGAAACAAAAAATTGGCATTCAAAGCCAAATTTGGCCTCACCTATAGTAATAAAAATGCCATTATAGAGAGATTATTATTAGAGAGGGGGCTAATTCAGTCATCCATGTGAAAGCAAGACTAACTGCTGCATGTACAGGAGATAAAACTGCACTTCTTTAGGGACCTAAAAGAACATTTTCAGGTCACATTTAGATTTAAGAACCGGTTTGGTCCGGTTGTCATAAAATAATGTGAAGAACTGAAAAAACAAAGCAAAACAATGAAGCTTCGATGTTTTGATGTGACAGAAATTGAATGGTGCTGTGCGGAACTTGCAGAATGCACTAGAAGCAAGTAAGCTGGGAAATAAGGCTTAATTACAGATGATGAGACTGCATGCGTACTTCCCAACAACTGAAGGCGACACAATTTAGCTCACTGCTCATTTCCATACAAAACCCGGGCCAGTTGGTACACGGCACCCTTTCAGGGGCCACAGTGGTCGTTCGCCACGCCTGAAATCCATCCAGTGGGTTGACAGGGGGACATCCAGCTGAGCTACAGGAAGCAGCACAGTCACACTACTGCACCAGATGGCGCTGACTAGCCAATCAGAGCCAAGCAATCTGTGCCCGTTACCATGAGTATGCCAACTGCCCATTCAAGAGCAGTTTGTAGTAATCAGGGAGCCATAAGTACAAAAAGAGAAAGGTTTCTGCATTCATGTAGGTGGGCTTGTGTGCACATGCACATTGTTCTTTTAAAGTTCGGAATTACTGGTTATTTAAAAATGCTGCTTATTTGATCAATGAAAAATTTGAAGCAATATGCAATGAGAAGCCACAGAAGATGCTGAGCATGGGACTCGATTTAAAAGTTTCATTGTGATAGTAATTTAATTATTTTATTAGGTAAACATTACAAAAATATAAAATGATATCACAAACTATACATTTTCTATGTATAGTTATTTCGAGATTTTAAAACATCAATCATTTTGCATATTAATTATATTCAAACATTTTCTTCCCTTATTTTGCAAATAGGAGAAGGAAGAAGGAGGAGGAAGAAGTAATGGAGTACTGGCTAGATCCAGTTACCAGCCCTTAGAAAAAGCTACTGTTTATATACAAGTATGTCTAGATCAAAATCAAGAGTAAAGAAAACCCCAAAATGCCAAATTCACAGCACTTGAAAATGAAGTGATGCAGGTTAACTGCTACAGCACTACAGTAGCACCCAAAGGCAGCTTCATCAGTCATGAAGGATTTAGGCCGAAGGCCTGCTGTTGGTGCCAGAAGCAAGATGTAAACGTATAGCTGTCCTGTAATTCTTTTTTTTTTTCTGTCAGGGAGATCAGCTGGCGGTGCACTACTGGTTAATCTTCCGTGCCACATTTTATATTAAATCATAGCCAAACAGCAGCTAGCAATGACCAACAACTCCTCTTCATTTCTCCAGCCCACTGAGTCCTGTCCTGTCTGGGAAGATTTTGTGTTTCATTCCTTTCACCCTTATTTATTCTCATTTCTTATTTAAGTTATCATTTTTAGCCGTGTCAGACATCGTCAATCACGCGTGCGTGCTGGAGTTTCGAAGGTCAGTTAAAGTAAGGCTCACACACACACACCTATTAAAAGTGTAAACACAAACACAGAAGGATTCAAAAACACTACATAAGAAACAAGACCTTCTGAAGGTGTGAGTATCAGAACTTAAAAAGCTTTGATTGATTACAATTATTTAGGAAATTATTCTGCACACAGTACATGTCCAAAAGTAATTAGTATATCCAGCTACTATAGTAGCACCTAAAGCCGACACAGTTTGTTCCATAGACAAAACCTTGCGAATAGTATGTGGTGCCGCACAGAAGGTCACAATGACCAACACTAATCATCGACTAGAGGGGTATAAAGCCCCCAAGCACTAGGCTGTGGAGCAGCAGAACTGTGTTCTCTCAAGTGATGGAGCTGCAGTCACCTTTGGGTTGAGGTAGAGTGGCACCTGAGATCCAGAACTAATGAGCCAAGACTAGTACTTGTTGTCGCCAATGCTCCATTGGTTGAATGCAATCAAATCCTCACAGGAATGTCCTATATCTAGTGTAAAATCTTCTCAGAAGAATAGATGACAGCAAAGAACTTTCCATTAATATGCTTACTTTATAAAGAAACATGGGCAAACACATGTCTAAAAAAAGTTTGGGCTGTGGATGAAACCTCACCAAAATTAAACATGACTGAATTGATTCAACATGATTCAATTCAATTCTGTTTGATTCTTCTGTTATGATTCATGATTACTATTAGCCCCACATGGCTTAAATACGTATTTACGCTGTCCTAGGAAAATAGACATTAACCAGGCCACACAGTGTCATTAATGTGAAGCACCACTCTTATGAAGTACGGAAAGCTACTTGAGTGATAATGGTGCACCCTTGTGGCGGACATGAGTGAGAGAGTGAGTGAGTGAGTGAGTGAGTGAGTAGTGAGTGAATGAGTGAGTGAGTTTTAAGTTAAACGTTTTTGCATATAATAGTCTGGTGATCTTTTTTCAATGAGAAAATGAGAACAAATTTTGCATAATTACAGTAACAGATCAGAATCATTATCAAATCATGATCAAAATTGGTGCTGTTGTATCATTATCACAATCTACAATTACACTCGCATGCGTTGGTGCTGCTTTACAACAGTAGTATAATACATACAAAATTCCATTTGCCAAATTATGTCAATGCAAAATGTCCACCTGAGCTGAGGTGATGTTCAGTTTTTGCACAACATATTATAAACATTTATGCTGTGGTAGCTTTTTGAAATTCGATCATTGTAAAACACAAATCCCACAATAACAAATGATAAACAATATACTGTGCCAAACCACCACTGATGCCTTTTTAAACCCATAGTAAGGTATAATAAGGTAATCTGGCCTCTGCATCTCATGCATTTCCTCTCTTACCTGCATTCCTGCTCTTTACGTTTCTGGGCGAGGTATTTTTTCTTGACATTTTGCAGCTCATGGGCCAGCCTCTCGATCTCGTACTTGTATTCCTGCGTCTGAGACTCATACATACCAAGTTCGGATGATAGCACCTGGAAAACACATACAATTATTACATTTATAGCATGAAATACATTTTCAGCTGTTGCCTCAGTGCAACTCAAAGATTGTCACCAGAAGCATTCATTATAAGAAGAATGCTCTTTGACAGATTGCCTTCATCCTAAGAAATTACAGTTGCCATAATTACATTTCAATTGTTATGGGTTCCTTACATAACTTACGTAAAGGTTATTATGTTTAGTGTGACTGTCTCAGCAAACTACTGTTCTTCTTTAGTTTTCTTTTTATAGTTTTTATCTTTGAAAATAGGTGCCTCTCGCCGTCTGAGCCTGTTAGAAATGTTGGTATTGTCTAAAACTCTCATTAATATCTGTTGTATTGCGTGTGTGTTGCACATTTTTTGATCGGATATTGATCATTTTAAATGAGTAATTTTCCCCATAGATTAGCATGGTTGGAACATTTGTCCATTGAGATGTCATGTCTAGTGAGCTAGGCTGAACTGGACCAGTCACTAAAGACACAGCATTAGGAGAGACGAGACATATGACTTAAGTGAATCAGCCGTTTTTTGCTTAAACAAAACCTCTTTTGTGATTGTGCATGTTTTTTTTCCCACCCATTTTCGTTTGCGCATGTTTTACTCCACCCATTTACAGCCATCCTGCTCCATTACCGTGGCAAGATAATAGAGAATGAAGGGTGAGCAGAACTGTGCTGGGCTGAGAATCAGAATGTTGCTCCCATCCCCGATGTAAGCTGAATAGTTTTTAGACATAAAACCAATGTTTTGTGTCTCTCTCTTTGGATACATGCCACTTCTTGGATAGTGTCCAAAAATTGCTCTTTTTATAGGCCACTGAAAACAATTGTGGAAAGAGAGTGCAATAGCTATAGAAAGAGACAGAAATGGTTTGAGGTGTCAGTAGAGTTTGTAGGCTCAAATTGAGCAAAAGGGTAAAAGTTTGTGTACTCTGCCCTTTGGGTGAAAGTATTGGCACACCTCTCGTTGTGAAGAAGTTTTGGCACACCTGTCATTCTGATCAGTGATTTTACATTAACACTCACCTGTAGTAACCACCTAGCAAAACCTTAGCAACCACCTAGCAACACCTTTACTACAGTTACCACAGCAACCAGTGAGCTAAAGCTCAGCAAACAATTTCTTACAGATTAAAGTTTTTAAAAATGTAATGCAATCTAAATGCATATCAAGATGGAAGTAATAACACCTTTAAAGCTTTTACATGCAAAACATGATGCAAACAAATCTCACGAAAATGCCATTTTTTTCACATCATAAGAAGAAACACTGGAAATTAGATGCTGCTTAAATATGTATGTTACTTTGCCGTTTGGAAAAGTGGAAAGAGCGTATTGAATTTCAATGTAGCATATAGGCGCTGAAACTTTCGGAGCATTTGTCCAGCTTGGACATCCATAACCAATCCATGGCAAAGTGGATGATAATTTAGACAGCTGAAGTAGCTGATAGCTTGGTTGTCACCACACAAATGCCCGAGGCAACTCTGGGTTCTCCAAACTAGAACTGAAAAAATTTTTTTTACTTTTTGCCAGGGCATACAAATGTCATGTCATCAGTAGTGATGCTCCGATCAGGATTTTTGCCACCGATACCAAGTACCGATTTTTGTCTCGGTGATCGGTATAAATGTTTCCTTTGTAATATGTGTGCAAGTGTGTGAGTTCTCTCTTGTTGTGTGTGTGTGTGTGTGCACAAGAGTTCTCTCATGTTGTGTGTACACAAGAGTTCTCTCTTGCTGTGAGTTCTTTCCTGATGTGTGTATGTGTGTGTGCATGTGCGAGATTTCTCTCATTTTGTGTGTGTGTGTGCATGCGCGAGAGAGTTCTATCGTGTTGTGTGTGTTTGTGTGTGTCCGTGCATGCACGGGAGAGTTCTTGTGTGTTGTGTGTGTGTGTGCGTGCGCGAGAGAGTTCTCTTGTGTTGTGTGTGTGTGTGTGTGTGTGTGTGTGTGCGTGCATGCGCGGGAGAGTTCTTTCTTGTTGTGTGTGTGTGTGTGCGTGCGCGAGAGAGTTCTCTCATGTTGTGTGTGTGTGTGTGTGCGTGCGTGCGCGGGAGAGTTCTTTCGTGTTGTGTGTGTGTGTGCGTGCGCGAGAGAGCTCTCTCGTATTTTGTGTGTGTGTGCGCGAATTCTCTCGTTGTGTGTGTGCGCGTGAGTTTATCCATACTGGGTCTTTTATAATTGGGTGATAAGGTACTGGGTTCAGTACCCGTCCCTAGTCCTCACGCATTGACTTCATCAATTGTGATCGGTTCCTAAGATCGGCAAGTTTAACAATTACCAATCTAGTCATAAAGTCTGATTAGATTTTAAATCGGGCCCAAAAAATTTGACCCGACCCGACACGAGCCCATGCACCTTGTGCCTGAGCCCAGCCCGGCCCGACACATGAACTGTAATTATCGGCCTGAGCCCGATTTAAACCCGACAATTTTTTAAAATACTTGTGATGATTAAAAAAACAAAATGCTTGATCACAGCCCGACCCGGCCCGGCCCGAGGACAGCGGCAGGAAATATTGGCCCGACCCGACCCACAGGCCGGGCCGGGATCGGGCCATGTCAGGTTCGGGCAGAGAATCTAAACTCTAAGTCTGATTTTCGGCCGATACCGATCGTCTGCCAATCGATCGGTGCATCACTAGTCATCAGTCATGTAAAGGCTTAAATGAACCATTTCTGAATAAACTGTGTGAATGAATCACACGTGGTGTATAAAGGCCTTTAAAGGTTAAAAGTGAATTCTTGGGGATTTCTTGGAAAGTGCGGGTCCAGTGTGAAGGCTAAGTGGCTGAAACAGATATGGCTGTTGCCTGACATGTACGACTACACTAATTCTCTCGGGGTCATCTCTTACTGATTTCCCAGCACTGATTCGAGCAGACGTTGGCCAGGCTTTAACTGTCAATCATCTGGATGTCTCTGCCCCCAACAAACCTATCTGGGCGAGTGACCAATTTGCAGAGCCCAGCCATCAAACACTAGCCTTGCCTATCAGACGTGTCTCTTTTTAAGGGAGATTACAGTAGAGAGAGCAAGAAAAAGGAGGCTTTGAGAGTGAAAAGGGGCTAGAGAAATGGAGGAAAAGGGAGTGGAGGGGAAGAAGGGGAGAGAGAGACAGTGAGAGAGGGAATGATTAAAGATTGAGACAAAGCGAGTGAGAAGAGAGAGAGAGAGAAAAAAAGGACCCAAATGCGCTGTCTAGCCAAGGGGGGCTGTCAGGCGGCTGCAGAATTGAAGAGGTTTCTGGGAAGCTGAGTGCTTCTTCTGCCGAATAAAGAAAATATAAATAAGGAAATAAATAAATAAAGCCGAATTAACTCACTGGGTCCCATTTAACAGGTTTATTTAAAAGCCTCTGGTCTCTACTGGTAAATAAATGGGCTTCAAAACAGTTTAGGCCTGCAGGCTGCAGCTGGTTATGTACTCATAATGAATGTCTATGCAGTATTGCTGATCTAAGATCAGAATTTGCCATGGTTATTGCTTCAGAGGACAAAACAGATCCTGATATGGCACTACTGTTGAATATGACTTTATGTCCCATGCGTGTTAAACTTTGCATACCATGTCACCTGACTTAATATCAGTCTGCTGTTTCATGTTTACCTTACATAATCCTTTAATGCCATACAAGTAGCCTTCCACAATCATAAATTCCTCAGATGACACTAAACTCATGGTGGTTTCTGAAGCTAAATAAATACAGACAGTGAGCTTCTAACCTGGTTCTAAAATGTTTTCACAATTTAATGAGTCACTGAATGATATCTAGGCTTCTGGATGGACAACAACTTGCATTTAGACATTATGTAAATACATTAACTAGGGAATTGTGGAATAAGTTAAGATTTCTATTTAGAAATAAATAATGTTTGATAAAGAAGACTGTGATAGAATGCCCTAGGCTATATGAGGGAAATTCTACCACGTTTTACTGTATTATAAACAAAATATCAGATTAGTATATTCTAAAAACTAGATGCAGTTTTTAACAGGTTTTCAAATATGTACAAAGCGGTCATTGCTTCTTATATCTGCTCAGATTTCTTCATATGTCTCGTCTGTTGTCCAAATGAGTGGTACTTATCCTTGTCTCAACCACTGCAGTAAGTAGCAAGAAGAAGCTGTTATAAAACGAGCTATCCCAAGTCTTTCATTTCTTTGTTTTATAGATTTAGCTGAGAATTGTCTCTTTTAGGATGGTGCTATTCATCTCTAAAAATTGTCTGTCTATTTTTTTTTTTTTTTAATGTTTCCTAAGTGTACTATGCATTGGTTATGTTTGTTTCATGTGAATTCTCCGCAAGAAAGAAAATGAAGGTTTCTCTTACTGTACTATTTGTGAAAACATAAAAATGAAAAAAATAAATGTACAGTGTCCTCCAGAATTATTGGCATCCTTGCTAAAGATGATTGAAACGGCTTACAAATAATAGATAATAATTTATCAGTCATTAACCTAATTTGATATTAAAAAAAGAAAAGAACCTAAACTTTATGTTTATTTTTGCCACTGATACCGAGTACCGAGTTTTTGTCTTGGTGATCGGCCGATGTCGATTCTGATGCTTCAAGTTTATATAACTGATATGTAAGCTCTCTGATCACCATTAACTTTTTCAGATAAATACTATAAATGTTGCCTTTGTTGTATTTTTGTTATATTTTAACAAAAAATTTTCTAATGTGACTAGTGTTTTAACAGAGTAATAAATAATCACAAACAAGAATTTATTATATAGAAAACATTTAATATACCTTTACAATGGGGTTCTTCAGTGCCGAATGAGGTTCATTGTATTAAATGTTTTGGAAAATGTGGCTCCACATAAACGGCAAATAGCGAATTTTTTATTGTTTTTCGTACGTCCTCATGCATTGACGTCATCAATTATGATCAATTCTTTTGTTGCTCGAAACATCAAAGTAATTCTGTACCGGCAATGACATGAATGCGGCGCCAAATAATTTACGCCCCCACTCATCATGTATGTCCTCACGCATTGACGTCATCAATTGTGATCAGTTCTTAAGATCGGCCAAGTTTAACGTGTACTGATCGAGTCATAAAATGTAATTATCGGGCGATACCAATCTTCGGCCAATCAATCGGAGCATCACTAATTTTTCCCTAATTTAATGTTGGCCTAGGAGATATAAGCAGTTATCAGTGTATTATTAAAATTCCTTAGTCACCCATCACCATGAGAAGGACTCAAGAGCAATCCATTGCAATAAGGCAGAACTGTTTTAAAGAGCACAAATCATAAAAATGTTGCTTGACTTGCCCAAAATTAACTCCTTGATTCCAAATGTACAAGGTGGGTTTGTCAGAGAATAAAGATGTCTACAAAGAAATACACCCAATACAGCTCTTTGTAGTGGATGGTCTGTGGTGCTTTGTTGCTGTTACTCTTCCAAAGGCCTTGACAGTTGTTCACATACATGACAATATGAATTAAAGGAAGTACCAGAACATTCTACATCAAAATCTATCTGCCTCTGCCAAAAAGCTAAAACTTGGTCATTGCTGGATCTTTGAGCATGACAGCAATCTCAGCCCAAGATCTCAAAGCACAGCTCAAAATCCAATCAAAAATTGTGAACACACAACCTTAGGTCATGGTCATCCCAGTCCTCTGACCTAAATCCCAATTGAAAAATCAGTGGGTTGAGCAGAAGAAGAGAGTGCACGATTGCAAGATCTGGAGAGATTCTGCACTGAAGAAAATCCAAAATCCCTTCTTCTGTGTTCTCAAGTGTTTTACATTACAGGCGTAGACTCACTGCTGTTCTGTTGCTAAAAAGGTGTGTACACAATATTATATGAGTGGGTGCCAATAATTACAACATGATTTTCAGGAAACTATTTATTTTGCATTTGCCTGCGATTTTCGCTTGTGGTTCTTTATCTGCTTAGTAAAGACATTTGATCAATATCAAGAGAATTTTCATCAGCATTTTTTACTCATATTAAATAAGAGTGCCATTATTTCTGAAGGTCACTGCCAAAAAACATACTGTCCACTTCATTAGAAATGCTGACCTTGTATTCTCCTTATACTAGTTTGCCTTTTTAGCTTTAAAAGCGAATGAACCTGGTTGCCTTGAAAGGCTGAGCTCATAAAACCTCTAATCATATGTTAACTGAATGATATTCACATTCTGCATCCTTATAATCAAAATTTCAAAGAATTAAACATTTTAAGGTAAACAAGTGACTTATTTTGATGAATTGAGCAATTGAGCACTTTTTTCAGTGTACCAGAGAGGGCCACTTCACAGATGAATAACAACAGACTGCAGCTAATCTGATGTCATGAGTGATTTGTCAGCCACTCTCAATTACATTCAGTTTCTGACCACTGGACCACTGTTTCTCTCTTCCTGTGTTTTCTGTCTTTGCTCAGTGACTTAAGTCTCCATAGCTACAGTGTTAATGCTGATTTATTTCTGGTCACTGTAGGCATCGCATGTGTGTAGTTAGAATGACTCCTGTTAATCATAAAGCTTCAGCATAACAAGACACTGTGGACACAGTTGTGGTCGGACCCTTTTCTATTCCAGCAGGACTGTGTCCCAGTGCACAATGCAAGCTCCATAAAGTCATGGCAGCATGAGTTCAGTGTGGAAGAACTTGACTGACCCACACAGAGTCCTGACCTCAGCCACCTTTGTGATGAAATGGAATGGAGATTGGGAGCCAGGCCTTCTCGCCCAACATCAATGCCCAACATCATAAATGCTCTACAGGATGAATGGGCAACAATTCCACAAAGAAACTCCAAAGTCATGTGAAAAGCTTTCCAAGAAGTGAGATAGCTCTTATATCCACAAAGAGGGGACCAATTCCATATTAATATCTATGTATTTGAGTGCAATATAATTAAAGTCCCTGTTGGTGTAACACTAATACTATTGTATAAATAATAACTAGTGGACAGCTAATACCAATGTACGGAATGTGTACATGTACCTAGACCCATTTTTCCAAAACAAAAAAAATCTACCATATTGTAGAAAAATTATGGAATCAGATTTGTGCCAAAATTTCAAAACAAAACTTTCCTAATATCAAACAAAATTCATTCAAAATTCTCCTAATATCAAACAAAATTCATTCAAAATTCATTCTCGCTATGAGACTGTCAGTTTGGCTGCTAGTTTTTCAGTTTCGCTGCTGGCTTTTTGAGTCATGCCGCCCCCTTTTACGTTTTCGCTGCGTGAGGATTCGATTTCAGTTCAGTTCATTTTTGGGGCACGGAGCTGTCACTCAAAAGCCTGCTGGCAAATGAGGTGAAGCCCCGCCCTCACGGGAGATTTGTGCCAGAACTGAAGTCTATTCCTCACGCAGCGAAAACATAAAAGGTGGCGGCGTGACTGAAAAGCCAGCAGCACAACTGAAAAACTAGCAGGGAAACTGAAAGTCTGATTGGCGAAAATGAATAAAAAAACTGATATTACTGAATAGCCTACCTCATTCAAACCCTGTTCAAAACATGTGGGTACATCAACTGTACACGTATAAATATACTCTTATGAAGGGCACAGTGTATGGCATCATTACTGATTATATTGTTAGCTCAGTTGGAAAAAGGCAATTACTGAGAATTCTTTCCATCAGATATGTTGCAAAAAAGCAAGAATGTCCTCAAAAACAGTAATGAGCACAATTAAATATTCATTACTTAAACACTCAAAGGCAATGTTAATTAATGTTAATTTCCAAAAGTGCATCGGGAAAAATGAACCCTCAGTCAAAGCAGAGAGAAACTGAGGTGATTTTTCACTTCAGCATCTAAATGGAGCTTTTCTTTCCCCAATGTTTGCCCTAGCACTCAATCCTGTGAGAGGGTTGTTTAGTTAAAGCTTTGTCAGGTAACGCCTGCAGTGTGTAAGTCATTAGGCCGATGCTTGGTAATGAATTATCAGTAAATTAAACTTGAAGCGGCTTTGCCTTTGGGGAGCTAACACTCTGTGTGACGTGTTCAGAGAGGCCTGGAAGGTTCTGCACACTGCGGATATGTAAAAGAATAGCCTCCGATTCTGCCGAGATAAGGTGTTCTCCATCTTCAGACTTCAGAGTAATTTCTTTTAGAACTACAGTTGAGTGCCCGCAGCGCTGAGAGCTGAAGTGTTACGTCTTTACACAGATTTAAGACCAGCTCATTTCAACCAGAAACTTAAAGGAGCAGCTGCAGTTTTATTTTCTACTTATCTCAAATGTGGCTGGTCAGATTTAATTTAAATGTGCTTCTTTATTTTAGCACTACAGCTATGATGCTAATGGAGCTTAATTGTGACGACAAAAGTATCTTCTATCTACCTGCTATTGCGTGGTTGAGTGATTGTGTCCATTTGGACAGTTAACAGTATGTCAGAAAACATAGTAGCTATCCAGTAATCTATTTGAGAGCTATCTATTTGACAGTTCTATTTGGGTTTACTCGAAGAGTTTATATGAGGAAAAATGAATTTATCTTTTACCAAACAATACATGAAACAAAGTTTCAAAACATACCATTAACACACCAGTGCAGAGAGCTCATATATATGGAAATTAAGCATCAAATATTTTGGATATACTGCCTCAAAACCCAACATATTTACATATCTCGGCCTTTTCAGCCTACAGCAGTTTAGCCTCATTGATTTACTCGGAATTTCCAAGGATTGTTTAAACTTGGACTGTTTTTTGAGTAACACTGAACAACAGAGGTCATTTACATATGTTTTCTTGAAAATACAGCAAGAAACACAGCCTGTTTAATACTATAGCTTTAGGAGAGGTTAAAAAAATGTAATGGAATAAATAAATAACTGCTTTTGTTACATAAAACTACACATAATTACCAACATGTCAGATAACTGGCAAACATGTAGGATATAAAGCAGGTGTGAGATTATTTGCCCAATGCTACAAGCTACCATTACTTTTCAACCACCTAAGTTATGTATCTCCAGCACTCTAACTGAAGGTTCCAGACATCAAACATGTCATTTTTGCCATACCGACTGCTATACCCTTTATTACTAGATGCATACAGCCTTAGATTAGCTCGAAAGGTTAACTTCCATGAAGGCAGTCCTGGTTACATCACGCTCACTAAAGGCGTATAAGCAGAAGGGTGTCTCATCACTATTTTATCCCCATTCCTTCTGGTCTTGTGCCTTTTTAATGGCGAAGGAATTAGACCGCCTAAACCGTACAAAAAGCTGTGGGCGAGAGGACAGGCGAGACCAAATATCCCTGATGACATTAGCGCTAGCCGCCTGCGGCCTGGGCCCAAGAGCTCTTAATTAGGCAGAGAGGTAACTAATTATTCATTCGCACGATGGAGGGAGCGGGAGTAAGAGAGGAGAGGGATAAGTGGAGAAATGATTTATGGTCTGATAAAAGCCTTCACTGTGAGATAGTGTTGGTGGGGGTGCGCAGGGGCATCCTCGTGAACTCTAGGGTGGATCTTCTCGGCAGAGTTACAGTTCATGGACAAAAGTTTTGGGACAAACCTGTTTTTCAGAGTTTGAGCTCAGCCTCGTTAATTCCAGTGAAGGGCAATCTTACTATATCTGCATTTCAAGACATTTTGGATAATGCCATGCTTCCAACTTTGTGGACACAGTTTAGGGAAAAACCTTCTCTCTTCCACCATTCTCGCCCAACATCAGTGCCTGACCTCATAAATGCTCGACTGAATTAATGGACACAAATTCCCACAGAAACTCCAACATATTGTGGGAAGCCTTCCAAGAAGAGTGGGACCTGTTATAAAACGAAAACGATGAACTAACTCAATATTAAAGTCCAGGCCATGTCATTGGTCATTTGAATGCAATGTCAAAGTCCCAGTTGGTGTAATGGTCAGGTGTCCCAATGTTTTTTTGCCATATTTTCTAGGAAGTGAAACTGAGCAGAGAGAGAGAGAGAAAAAGACAGAGATGGGTGAGAGACAAACCTTAAGCTGTTTGGTCTTTTCTTTTAGTGTATGCTGGTAGATTTGTAGCTGTTCTGCTGCTTCTGGACCGGGCTGACGGGCAAGTATGTGCTTTAGCTCCACATACAGCTTCTCCTTTTCCTGTAAACACACAAACACACAGAGACATACAAAGTTAAATGGAAACGTAATTTTACAATGTTAAATTCTGAACTACTTTGGTTAAAATGTTTTCATGCAAAACAATCGGTACAATTCCTTTAAGTCATTTGCTAAAATATTACTCCACACATAACTCTCCAGGTGGACATTAAACACTCGTTTTAGCTATTTTTTTACATGAAGTATTCAGAAAGCTCAGGATTGTGGGCCATTCAAACACACTCCATTTCACAAGGAAACACATTTTTTTTCATAATAGCGCCACCAGTGAAGAACACTTCTTAGTTTAAATGCAATTGCAAAGATTTTATTTTGTTACGAATAGACCATTTTGTTTTAGATGGTTATTTCACACAAAGTTTAGGTGAGTTCAAATTTGAGCTTTTTTTTTTTTTTTTTTTTTTTTACACCTGTGACACCCAAAAACTTTGTTTCTTTACACTGAACATATTACTTACTATATAAAATTAGTTTTTGCCAAGAAAATTTAATATAAGGACACTTTGGACTTCTCTAAGCTTGATTTGAAATGTTGTTTTCCAATGCATCTGTTATTAATGTGAGTGTCATGGAACTTGGTGCTATTTCCTGTCGACAACACAAATGTGCGGCTCCAACAGGCCAGATGAAACACTGTAATATAATGCGACTTCGTTGTGTTATGAATTGCATCATGACAGATATATTTGTTCCGCATACATGCGTGAAATATGTTTGTGGCCAGGTTTTTACACATTGTTGAATGTGCCACAATGCAATTAGAACCCAGTACCCTGCACTGAGGTTTTTACACAAACACACACCACACCAAGCTAATAGGACAAAGCTTATTTACCAGCTTATCTTCATCAAGGTGTAATAGATTCCCGGAGTCTGGTTGCTAAGACACTCGCTTAACCAGAATGAGGTGACATGAATAAAGGTTTTTGACGCTACAAAGCTACAGGAGAAAGAAAGAAGGGGATTACAAGAAGATCCCTGCAGTCATTATAGGTCAAGATGAATGCACGGCTGTTCCTTTTCTAGATATATACAAACACACCCACATACATACAGACACTGAAATATGCAGTAAGAAAAGTTTCAAACTGTGTAGGCTGTCATAGAATCCGGAGATGTAGACTCATTTGTGAGGCTCCATTTCTCTTTCTTTTCTTTCTGCCCCTGTCTCTCTCTCTCTCTCTCTCTCTCTCTCTCTCTCACACACACAGTGTAAATGTCATTCACTTCCCTACCTATATTTTAATGCCCCCTACTAGTTGGCACAGTTGCACATGCTAATTACATTACATTTCTGCAGCTCGTAAAATAAAATAAATAAATTAAAAATTTAAACGATTCATAAATTATTTAACATTTTGGGTCTTTTTTTTTCCAGTTTTGAATTAGCCAATGCGGCTCTCCACCCTTATGACACATCAGCGCCGCTAATCCGGGAAGGTCAGTGCAGCCTTTTGACCTTCCAATATCGTCAAGCATGTTAGCAATTAACGCATACCACCAAGTGTTACTCAGATTTATTTGTCATTCAGATCAGTCATGCCACACTTAAACCATGCTGAGCTGTGATGTGACTTCCAGTAGACACTTTCTGACACCATATTCAATCCTGTTATATAGAAATGTGGGCCAAAAACACTACATAGCTTGACATGTTACCGTAACAACATACACAATAGGGACAAATGTATTGGGATACACCTGTTTTTAAGAGTTTGGGTTAGGCCCCTTAGTTCCAGTAAAGGACAATCTTAATACCATAATATTTTCGACAACCCCATGCTTCCAACTTTGTGGACACAGTTTGAGGAAGGCCTTATTCCAGCATGACTGTGCCTTAGTGCACAAATCAAGCTCAATAAAGACATGGCTGGATAAGTTTGTTGTGGAAGAATTTGACTGACCCACGCAGAGTCCAGACCTCAACCTCACCCAAACTTTGGGATGAATTGGAAAGGAGATTGTGAGCCAGACCTTCTCGTCCAACATCAGTGTCTAAAATCATAAATGTTCTGCAGAATAAATGGGAACAAATTCATACAGAAACTCTGCGAAATCTATTGGAAATCGATGTATTTGAAAGCAATGTCATTGAGGTCCCTGTTGGTGTAAATGTCAGCTGTCCCAATACTGTTCATATGATGTAGATCCAAATCGATTTAAGCTTACTTAACGTGATACACTTCAGGAACCAAATTCCAGCAATGTGCTTCCCTTGTTGTTCTGTATTCTGCCTCTCCCTAGTTCTGCCCCTTTATTATCCTGCCCCCAGCCCCCCGTATTTAGCCTGTAACTCCGCCCTCATTACTCCCAGGTGTTCTGGTTTATTCTCAGTGTAATTATTCCCCTGTGTATTTAAACCCCAGTTTAGTGTCTTAAGAACAATTTCCGACAAGATTTCATTACAGGGGTTTTACAGGGGGAGATGGGGTCACATAATTATTACTGGTGCTTCTTATTGATTCTTGCTTTTTCCACCATTTTCTGCAATCAAATGGTGGAAAAGTCAGTGAGCTGCTGGCAACATTTACCTACTATACCTATAGCCACACATAAACACACCGCACACAGTGTGAACAGTGTAAAATTCGTTCTCTGTATTTAAGCCTTTCACTAAGTGAAGCAGTGGATGGCCAGGAACCCAGCGTCTGGGGAGCAGATCTTACGCAAGGATACCTGCCACAAGCAGACCTGGGATTCAAAGTCACAACATTCTGATTACGGGGCAACTCCCTAATCACCAGGCCACCAGCTGCCCTTCCCAATGTATAGTGAATCAGACTTCAGACTGTACATGGTTAGATGCAGCTGGACCCACTCTTAAAACAAAAATGAGGCTTCATGTCTTTATCGGTTACATTATTTACGCTCATCAACTCAAAGCGCGCTAACTTCTTGACGCATGCATTAAAGTTCTGTTAGCCAGCTTAACGTTACTAAGCAATGCCAAATATGCCAACCTCTAAAATTTTAAAGCTTCTTCACAGCTCTTAATTTTAGAGTTTTGTCAGTTTGTACACAAAAAAGAATTTATTCTTATTGCCCCCAAGTGTAGATGCCTGGCAAGGATTTCAGGCTAGTCTTAGCTGTATCCAGTATCTGATTATGTAGGAAATTTGAGAAGGTTCAAGTCAGCATGATGCCAGCTGGGTTACACTAAAATCGCTAAAGAAACTAAAGCAATAAACTTAAAACATCAATGCAAAGCTAAAGGAGAAAATGCAGAATACCAAGCATATATGTTGGGTGATCGGTTACATTAGAATAAACAGGACTATGATGCATGTTTGATTTTTTGACAAACGACCAGGCTTTGTCCCAGCATTGGAAGCAGCACAGCAGACACGATGACTATGCGGACGCAGACAAATTACAAGGCAGTAGCTCAGGACATGTCGGCTCACAAGGCCTCTACTGTCAGTTAATCTACTAATGTGACATATCAAAGGCTGTGCTTGTCATGCTTGTCATATGTTAAAGCATCAGATAGACGGCTATTCTAATGCATGCCTCTATTCCTAGTTTTGGATCAGTGACAAATACATGCCTACGGCAAATTAAGCATGACTGCATGAATAATAATGTTTGGCAACGTGCTTGGGTTGCACTGATTGGAAATACCTCGTTTGCCATGGCTATGGATAGAATGAGTGTAAATACTCGGATTGCATCATCGTCCTTGAGTCATCAGTCATGACGGAACTCTCCAGGCTTTATCCTAGAGCTGCCTCTCAAATCCCTCCGTTTTTGTCTCCTTCCTTCTTCTCATATACGCACTTCCACACTCCTCCCTCTGTTCTCCTTTCTCAGCCCTAGCATACCTAAATACATCCTACTTACATAAGACATTCCTGAAATCCCCCCTCAAAGTTAAAAAAAGCTTCAAACAGAACGTACTTATTTTTTGCTCTGCCAGCCGCTTCTACAAGTAAAAGGTAATCTCTCATGGCACAAATAAGAGGGCATTTAAGGATAGGACAGCTAGATAAGCAAGTGTAGCTTGAAATTTGAATGGTCAGGGTCACAGATAGGGACAAAACCACAGCCAAACTCCACCGGTATGGTATGAAATCCAGTTCAACTTGGCCTCCATGACCTTGTCAAATTCAACTCCACAACCATGATAAAAAAGTTCACAGCTTTTGGTCCAGTCAGTCTCTGCTATAAAAGCACAAGTCTCCAAGCTGTGGCCTAGCAAACCTAAACAGTGCTAGTGCAAACTCTCCAAACCCATCAAACTGCTATCGTGGTTCAATGTCCGTAGTTTATGGTCCAGTCAGACTCTACTGGAGTGCAAAATACCCAGTTCATGGCTCAGTAAAACTCTACCACAGTTCTAGGTCCTGAGCTACCCAGCCTGTGAAGATCTGCTAACATTTCCAGCCAGTGATCCATTCAAACTCCACTGATAATGTGTAAAGGCTTATGGTCCATTCCAGCTCAATTGGTACAAAGCTTCTGCTTCATAATGTGAAAATACAAATCATAAACAGATTAAAAACAATACAAAAGCAACAACTAATAAACCTAGTTATTTGCATTTGTAAAATACAGTCAAATCTGGGCTTAAGACCACCACAGATATCAAACATTGTAGTTTACAGTGAAAAAAAAGTCTGATGGATGTTTTTATTTACATGTACACAATGTGTTTATATATGCATTTTTGATGGAGATAAACAAAAGTTCCTTATTCATAAATATCAGCATTTTAGAAACTCTGGTTTATCATTGTTCAATAGCATATAGTATAGTCATATTTCTCACTCATATATCAGAAAGTATAAAAAGTGCAGATACTAAAGATTCAATTGATACCATGGGTTTATAAGTAAAAAAATGTATAATGATTAGTACATTTTAATTAATTAATAATGATTAATAATGAAAAAAAATGTATATACACTCTTCATAGAAAAAAAGAAATTCTTTGTATTTAATGTGCAGACATCACTGTATGGTTTGGCCATAGAAACAAACAAATTTATCCATACAGATTGTGATTTGAATGGGAACGCAACACATCACACAACAGGCAATGTCATTAGTTATATAAAAATGTAAAATATGTACATTGTACATTGTAGTGAAAATACAGCAAAATAAACCTTTCAAGGTTAGTGTCTCTTACAAGAATCTCTGCAAATGCATACTGAGTCATTGGCTCAAAGGTGAAGCTTATCAACTCGAAAACCATGGGTGTCATATGTTATGAAATGAAAAAAAGTAAATTGCTTTGAATAAATAACCCCCAAGAGTCAGAGAGAACCTTCCTTCAGAGTTCTAACTGTAAGCATACAGCATGGAGTTTTTACGTGTTTAAAATGACTTGCAGCACTGTCGGCGGGGCCACTGTCGAGGTCTCTCTGTGAGAGCAAGTTCACCTGAGGGATTTATAAACAGGTTTCTCTCAGCAAACCTCCATGTCTGTGGAGGGGATACACAGCCATTCAGTCGTTGATAGTGGCTGCAGAAAGAGGCCAAGATGAAATATCGCATTTAGGGGAGCATAGGCTCTCCAGCACAAGGGAAAATGAAGGGTTGCGACACTGTTCCGTGAGCAGCATCTCATGAAACAAAAAAAATACTACCACTGCAGTTTCCCCTTCTTTTAAACGCCTGACTTCAAGTTAGCACCAACTCACTCAAACTTGGTAGAGTTCATCACCTCCCAGAGAGAGAGAGAGAGAGAGAGAGAGAGAGAGAGAGAGAGAGAGAGAGAGAGAGAGAGAGAGAGAGAGAGAG
>JBBMFX010000080.1:20032593-20044476 GCA_037832545.1 Rhabdalestes septentrionalis | reverse complement strand
AGAGAGAGAGAGAGAGAGATGGAGAGAGAGAGAGAGATAGAGAGAGAGAGAGAGAGAGAGAGAGAGAGAAAATATATCATTATATGGTAAATATATCATTATTAGGGCTGGGAATTTAACGCGTTAATTTAATTAATTAATCACTGAAAACGTGTTAATATTTTTAACGCAATTAATGCTCTAAGCCTTACCACAAGTTGTCACACATGTAGTACTTCAATTTAAGACGAAACATACATAGTATTCCAGACCGAACGCCGCGGGGCTTGCGCTTTCTCTCAAATTTCAGCAGTTGTTCTCAACATGCCGCGCTTGCTGCAGGGCTCGACGCACAAAAGTGGGCGTGGTATTCTAAAGTCTCCTGTTGTGTTAGCATTAGCTCTGTTAGCATGAAGAAAAAAGCCTGTGGGTGCATGAGATTTCCAAGAGCCACTTTAAAACTCATATAAAGGGCAGGTCAAGGGCAGGTTTACATTCATAATTAAAGTTCATCCCTACTGTTTGTAATCTCATTTTGATATCAATGTAGCTGGCAAAAAATTGCTTCACAGGAAGAATGCAAGAGCTGGGAGGCAGGAGAGGCAGCAGGGTGATCTGGGTCTGAATAGGGCTGGAAATAGCGATGATAATGGTGGCTGGGTTTATTTGAGAAACAAGGAAGTATAAAAAACTTACAGCTGTCAGAAACTGTAACCTAATTCATAGGTTTGGTTCAGTCAGTGATAAAATGTCATGACAACTGTAGCCTAAGTCATAGGCTTGTATTCAATAATAAATGATCAAAAACTGCTTCTTGTAACGTCTGTATGGATGTGCGATTAAATGCGATTAATTTGATTAATTAATCATGACACCATGTAATTAATTAGATCAAAAAAATTTATGGCTTGACAGCACTAATAATTATATGAGAAAACTGAAAATATTCTTTTTTTTTCATTTTCATTTAGAATATTTAACAGATCTTTCCTGAACAATATTTGTATTGTAGCTATTTTTTTTTATTATCCGGCTAGTCAAAGCAGCATCCGGCTTGTTAAATCCACATCCACACAAATACCAGGGTCCAAGGTTTCCCAGCAGAACATTTCCCAGAGAATCACACTGCCCTTTCTTGCTTTTTACATAGTGCATCCTGGTGCCATGTCTTCCCCAGCCATGTACATACACCCAGTTGCCAATATGATGTAGAACACAATGTGATTATTCAAACCAGGACACATTCATGCATACATCATAGAGTGCAAAAATACAAGAGTCAATGTAACAAAGCAGGGCAGTGTCCAGTGCAGCAGACAATAAGCAGAGAATGTAAGTTTGAGTGAATAAAGCATTGTTTCAAAAACTGGAATGTGGAAGTGTGGCGGTTATTCAAAAAAGCCCATTAACATAACTGGGTTCTAGCAGTTATGTAAAGAAGAATGGACAACAAGCGAACAGAATTGTGAAAAATGGAAATGGAAAAACATTGCTTGGAAAAAATCTTTTTACATTAACTTCCTTTAGAAGTTTGTTTTCTTCTGTACCCTTACCAGAGCTCAACGACATACATATACATATGCACATTAAAAATATACCTAAGAGTGAATAACAACTTAGGGGCTGTCTTACACACTAAAAATAAAAATAAAATTAATTGCTGCATCTTTCACTCTGTATGCATAAACAATTTACACAGTAATTGCTCATCCCAGTGTACAAGCACACGCAATTAACTATCTTTCCTAATGGCATTCTGCTTCAATGCAAATAATGTGTCAATTAAAGCTCACTCTACAGTGATTGCCAAAGGTCTAGACAACATGGTGTCAAAAACCTTAGCTGAGCTCCTTTTAAATTTTATGAAAAACGGCAGCTACTGTGTATTATTTTTCTATTAAGAAAAAAAAAAACTTCTCGGCTCTCTTCAAAACAATCAGAAAGTCAGAACTGTAGACCTGTACCTGTTGACATCTGAGCAAGGTATTATGCATTTGAATATAAAATTTAGACTTGAGTAGTACAGCAAATCAAGAGCAATAAGTCTCCATTTCTAAGGGTTAGCCTGATCCTTAGGTTTCTTTTCTGAATGTGAGCTCGCCTCTCATCCAGACATTAAAGTTAGGGTGCCGAGAAGAGTCGAAAATCTTCAAAGTCTTTCTATTCTGTATGCATGCTCAATGGAAAACAAGATCCATATGTGAAGGTAAATGAAACTTGAAAATGAATGAAAATGTATACAGCAACTGTCTGAGATGCCGCTTTGGTTCAGGAAAAAAAACCCTTAAAAAATGAAACCGTATGAAAACATATTTCCACTTCTTTTATCGTTTGTGAGCTCTTTCATTGGTTCGGACAGACGAGTCTAGAAAACAGCCTTGATAGCCTCCTCTGATGTGGACTATAAGTGTCTTTACAAAAAGTACCATAAAAAAAAGAAAGAATTTCTACTTCATGATTTCCCTAAACATAAAGCCATATCAACACCTACAGCTCAGATACATGACAGACACAAGCTCAGTAACGTCTGGGAATATTTTTATATGTTCTTTATTCATTCTTTGTTGACAAATAACCAGAGAGTCATCTCAGGCAGCTGCATTACTGTTATTTTTAATTATACACACCATTTTGAGTTGCAATAACCTAAAACAATATACAATTAATAGCTCTTACGCCGCAGTCTGATTGCTTAAGAAGCATTCTACCATAAATGTACAAATACCAGCATTGTATCTTTCCACTGAGCACCAGTTGCAAAGTAACGACTTGCTTAATGGTGCAGTTAACCATAACTAATTTTCATCACAAACTTTTATTAGATTATACTTGAGGTGTACAACTGTTTGCTCAAACACTGAGCAAACTGCATCCCATTCTGAACCCTTCACTGCCCCTAAGCCATTTTTTCAGTTAGTAGCTGTGATAGTGGACCAGCTAAGATAAACACACTGGCATCCACCAGAGATTCATAAAATACAATTCAGCAAACAAGCTTGGCTGTGAAATGCTTTACAGGGCTGGCTGGAGCAAAACCACATTCAGGTTAATCTGGAAAATATAATATCTGGAAACCCTGAACTGAATTCTGTGCTGTGACAATTTCATTTGTGAACTGGTCTGTCTATAACGCCTCTCTTGCCGGAAGGAACTGTACATTTGAAAGTATGTTTGGGGGATATTTCTTTTACTTCATCCTTTATTGTGCAGAACTGTTGTACAAAAGCAATAGAGTTATGGTTAAGGTAAGTTATTATGACCCAGCAGAGATATTGCTCATGATCAGGCACACTCTCTGTTGGTTACATAATGTGCAAATGTCTTAAGTCTCTGAAAAACTGAGATATAAAGTCTTTCATCTGGATACTATATATTTATTTGTTCAAAAATCCTATGATGATTAGAATAAATACAAACAACAGCAACAACAACAACAACTATATCTATACCTTCACTGCATTTAAACATACATGGCACATTTAAAAATACATGGTATTCCGAGGGTAAACTATTAAATCTCTGGCTGTCAAGATAAAATAACTCAGTTATTTGATTACATAAAATATTAATTACATTTTACCTGAGAGTTGAATTGGTAGTGATTAACTGTCAGTTTGGACAATAAATATTCACCTACTGCTAAAAAACAGACATATAGCAATTTGCAAAAGTATGGTGATTTTTTAAAAAGTGTAAATATGTACACAGTCCTCACTGGGAGCAAACTTGACAGACAATATGACAGGTTTCTTTTAAATGCAGAGCACAATTTCTTCTTATTTTTATGGAGTTTACCTGTTACACTCCCTTGGAATTTGCAGCTCCCAATTGAAAAAGATTATAACTCTGTCATACTTTATTATTTTTGTTTGAGGTTGGACTCATTTCAAAGTTAAGACTCTGAAGTTTCATGTTCCAGTGAAAGAAAATTATTTTCACACAGCAATATAGGATTAAATACTGGATTTCATTTTTGCTTTTGTCAAAAATATTTGAATTCAGCAGTGTCTTATCGCCCTGGTATTGTGAATGGAGCTGAAAGCCCATTGCCCACGGCCACGGCCCTTTTCAACTGTCCGAATGAGCAGCCTAGCCCTAAAAGACGCAGGGAGACTCAACAAAACTCGCTCAAAAGGCCAAAACACAGCTCCAAAACAACTCAAACACAGTTTTTTTTTTTAGGGGGAAACATGAGCGTATGGTCTGCGCGCTTCGCCTGTCCAAAGCGCTCCTTTGGACTTTTCTTCTAGATATTCTTACCTGCTGGTCAAATATACAAATGGTCTACTACTGTATCTTAAAGGACATCAAACATCATTCTGTGTGCATTTGTATTCTTTTCAGCTAAAAAATCCACATAAATCGACCGTGCGCGTCTAAAAGCCCAGCTGAACCAGCTGCTTTCACTTTCTACTGCTGTCTGGCGGCGTTTACTGTAAACGCCCACTTGCCAGTCAAACGTAATGAAAGTTGGTTCATGCAAATTACACTAAGCCAACAGCTTCTCCTATTGGTTAAAGAAAAGAAACTGATGGTACTGTACTCCAATCACAATATAAACAGTTTTAACTAAATGTGCCATATATGTACCCCTAGTGGTGGTGCAACATGTTAATGTACTGGGAAAAATATTACTTTTTATTTTTTTCCCAGTATGTTACAATTTATGGATTATATGTGTCATTTTGTTTTATATCATCGTTCCTCTGACCATTCCTGAACAATTTTTGTAGAGTGACACATTCTCCAGCTTAAACAGTTCACTGCCATAAGGGAAAAACACTGTCATGAAGGAGTATGTTTTGTCTGCAACAATGTTTATATATTGTCTATATATTGTATATACAGCTGTCTTCAAACAGCTATACAACACACCCACACAAACATATACAAACATCTTAGAATCTACACATAGAATAAAAATTTACAGATTTTAATACCCATTCCTAGCCATATTTCTGAAACTGTGCAGGGCCGAGAATAATTTTAAACATATATCTGAAACTAGTTTTGAGTTCCTGCAAACTGGAGTGTATCATGACCTGTCACCCTCTAGTAAAAGCCCATACACAGAGTACTTTTCTATCTAACTTTCCCGCACACTATGTCTTAAAAACACACACGAAAGACCTGGTATATGAGGCTGCATTAAATAAAGCCATGTTTGGTCCTCCTTTGAAATCTGTGTGAGAGAGAATCGCTTCTCAAGGCCCTTTGCGATTGATTCCCCATGCTGACCTGACCCCATTGACGCTTTATGAGCCGTCACCAGAGGACACAGAGGCCTCCGGTGACCAACAGGACGTGACGGATTGGTCAGAACCACAAATGAGACTAGAGTGTCTACCTGCAGCAGAAGCTCCTTCTCCACCACCTCCTCGCTTTTGGTTATCAGCCGCCGCTGAAGAGAGTGAATCTTTTGGATCAACTTAAAGGTGCTGGGGTCACTCGCCTGCAGGAAAGCCATTTAGATGGAGTGAAAGAGAGAGAGAGAGAGAGAGGGAGAGAGGGAGAGAGTTAGAGGAGTTAGAGAGAATGAAAGAGAGGAAGAGAATTTAAAAAGAGGAAGAGAATGAAAAAGAGAGTAATATTGACTGAAACCCTGTTGCAAAATCTTTGCACTTTCAAACCGTTTAGCATAACCTCAATTAACTTCTCAGGCAGCCATATCTTACTATGAAGAGAGAGACGTATATAAACGCCCAGGCCACACAAATTAAGGGATGCTTACAACATTGCTGACACAGGTTTGGGCTACCTACCATGACTATTATCATTCTGGGATAACCTACTAAATATTCAATAATAGCTTTTACAGTTTAGATTACAATTTCATAAACGAAAAAAGTCTTTTAAAACATTTAATTTTTCACATATTTATGAGTATCAGGCAGTCATTAAATGATAAAACCATATGTGAAGTCCATAGTAATGTCTTGACAGATCATCAGTCTCAAAATGTATATACAGCTTTTGGAAGATGACGCATTTTGAATAACTTATTACAACTTTTCAATTCAATTTAATTCAGGTGGCACTTTTTACAGCCAGTGTTTTCACAAAGCAGCTTTACAGAACCCAGGCCTGAGCCCCTATGGCAAACAGAGTTGTTTCAGTCTCATTTAATATGAAATCATCTACAGCTCTGTCCATCATTCTAGACACCATCCGGGACTGACTTTATTAGGTAAAAGTTCATATATAACTTAAATGTACCACATGATCATGTAGAAGGCTATCATTCCAATTATGTAATTTAAATTTTCACATAATGGACAAAAACACAATGGAATGGGGTAAGCCTCTTGCAAGATGGTGACCAGCTGGACAGCAATCAGTCACTTTAATAGTTGCTTGTGTCAGCGTTTCTCTGCTTTGTTAGCCCGGAGTGTCATGGGCTAGAATGACACCAAAATGCACTTATATATGAAAAAACACATTGCAGATAATTGAATATAGTTAGAATGACAGTCCTCAAGGAGCTCCTAATAACGTTACCACTGTGCTCAGCAGTAGAATAATGGAATCTGTTGAAGCTTTTTGAATTGCTTTCCCTATACAGTCAAGTTTAGTGTGAATTTGCAACCTGCAACTGGATGTGTCACCATTAAACCAGCCTTAAAGCACCCAGTACATGTATGTTTTGTTTGTTTATGTTGTTCCTTAGAACCCTCTTATGTTTTTGTGACCTCATTCTCTGAAAATAGTCCAATTATTTTAACACGTTTCTACACTCCTTTTTGAATCAAACCAGGTTTATTACATTATTTTCCCTTTAAGACCACTATATTTCAATTAGCTTTGTACTGATTGTCTGCACTCCACTGCCACAGACAAAACAATGGTTTTGAACATAGGCCTAAAACAGATTTAGGCCTAAAATTGGAGTTTCTGAGGGAATTTGTGCTCATTTATTCTGTAGAGAACTTATGAGGTGAGACCCCGGCTCTCCATTCCAGTTCATGCCAAAGGTGTTGGATGGGGTTGAGATCTGGGCTTTATGGGGGCTGTTATAAAGCTGTTCCGCACCAAACTTATCAAGCCATGTCTTTATGGAGCTTGCTTTGTGCACAGTCATGCTGAAATAGAAAAGGTTCTACCCCAAAATGTGTCCACAATGTTGGAAACATGGTGTTGTCCAGAATGTCTCGATATGCTGAAATTTAAGCCTTTCACTAGGGGCCTAATTCAAACCTAGAAAAAAGGGTCCCAATACTTTTGTCCATACAATGTATGTGAAAGTGTGTTGGTTTCATGACATCACAGAAACAGGCTGTTTAGGCTTTTAGGTTTGCATGGACTGAGGACTGAATGGTACATTGTGAACAGCACATGAAAACTGAGAGCTACAACCACAAGGATGAACAACTAAAGAAGACTTTCTGTGACTGACGCAAAGCATGATCCTCACTTTGTGTGTTCCAATTTTCCAAACTTTTCAATAGATGGTATGTGCTGAAATCCATTGTTTCTCTCAGTCCTTCGTGCCTATCATACCACCAGTTGCTCTGCCTGCTCCACTAAGCCTGTGCATCCACCTCTCATTGAAAATACCCATGAGGTGCTAGCCTGTGGCTTGCCACGTGAAAAGAATCATTTTATATATAAAATATAAACAAAGAAAAACTGAAGGAATAGTTTCTGAGTTTTTTTTATTAGTATATCCACACACACAGACACACACACACACTCACCTCCAGTTTTCTCCAGCGATGAACATTCATGGGGTTCTCTAGCTCCTCCTCCAGGGCTCGACATCTCGTCCTCTCTTTAAGCAGCTCCCTCTGCATGTGGTAAACATCTCGTCTGTAGTCAAACACACAAATGCTTAGTGCATGAACTTATGAGTCATGAGTCCACATTCCACCCACTACTGCATTCGTTTGTTACAACAGTTAGACAAGACGTTAGACAAGCTTTTCCATTCAAGCTCATAAATTTCAGTTGGAGTTGCTACAGGATCCACTTGAAATGTGATCGATTCCAGTTTGAAATGCCCAGCTGGAATGTGTAGCTAATCAAAAGTTGCCAAGATGTTCATACAGGTTATGCAACTATCCCCAAACATTGCACAGAACCTAAATAGAATTTGAAACGACAAACAGACTCTAAATGTAAATATTCTGAAAAAATGAATGTGCTTCTTTCTCTGTAGGTTTAAATATTGAGAGCATTTTGTAAAAATATATTAAACCTCGCAATAGCACCTATGAAGGAATGCATGTAGAGAATTTGGTTAATATGGTTAAAAAATGCCTGAAGTGACCGAAAGGCCACAACCAAATGACCTCGAGAACACCAACATATTTGCAATTATAGTTGAAAAAGAAAGAGAGAGAGAGAGTAAGAGAAAGAGGGAGAAAGAGAGAGAGAGAGAGAGAGAGAGAAAGAGAAAGAGGAAGAAAGAGAGAGAGACAGAGAGAGATAGAGAAAAAGAGAGAACACTTTTGAATGGATCTGATGGAAGTTCATGCCTCGCAACAGAATTCAAGCCAACCTTTTCCCTCTCTGCAGCACTCACTCTAAACAAGTACACACACGCAAACGCACGCGCGCACACACACTTGTGCCAGTTAATGCAAATGCACCAGCAGTCGGCTGACGCCTTTGACCCGCTACAGTGGTAATTCACTCTGCAAATAAACAACTTGAAAGCTCCATCTGCCAACTTATTAGCAGTGGCGGCTTGGCGATGGCTGCAAACGCATAAAGCTGCTTTTAAACATGAAGAAAATGCCTCTTGAAACACAAAAGAATAAATAAATTCGCTTTAGCGTGAAAAAAAGGCCTATTTAGTTGGAAGGAGAGATATGAGAAGGCAGCGTGGAGAAGGTTTGATGGAAAGCGAGGGAATCAGAGGATGCAGAGGGAGAGAAAGAGAGCACACTTGGTAAATAAGCTTGTCCATAATGCTACGTTGCGATGGCAAACACTTTGGGTGCTGCTTCCCTCGCTAACTTATATCTCCCTATGCACCAATTTAATGGATCAAAGTCTGGGCCTCCACACCGATTGCAACCAGCACCTCCCTACCGATGTTATCAAAGCATGCAAATACCATGAGTCTACCTCCCCCAAGACATATAGACAGTGTCAGGGAGCCATATGCTAACCAATTGAGTGGCAAAATGTAAACGTATTATCCCCCATTTAAGCAGTATGCACCAGGAGTCTGCACCGTAACTCAGGGAGAGATAGATGATGATAATGCATAGCTCATTACCTGAATGCATCTCAGCTTGAATTTATGGGGGAGTTCGCAGTTAGCAGGCTAAATCGATCAGCAGAGTCATTTCCAATGGAAAAAAATTCCATTAGCATAGTTTTTAAACTGATGTCATTTGTCTAGAAGGCCTTTTTTCCCCTGAAAACATTGTTGCGCTAGCAAATTTCAACAGAATACTCCAACTAAAAAATGCCAAGCGAGTAAATAAAGACTGGTGTCCATCAGTTAGAATTAAGTAAATGGCAGTATGCTAACTGATAATGATGAGCTGTCATTATTAGACATGTTAGACTTTCATCTAAACGATTATACCAGGATGAGTGATAAGTCAGGTGTGTTAGAAGTTCAACAACACCCTAAAATTGCTCCTCAATGGTTCTACAGGGTGAACACTCAATCATTGCTGCATCAGTAGGCCTTAGTCTGTTTAAATTGTTCCTCTCTAGTGTGAACTACTAACAATTCGGTAATATTAATAGTTACTAATAAGTATTGCTTGTGATGGTGACTTCCTTGTTTATCCTGCCACAGTCACTCATGACTACCCACTACCATATGTGTAAATGAAGTACAGAAAATGAAGTACATAAAAATATTTAACGGTAATCACTGATAACAAAAGCAATTTGTCTCTGTCTCTGTCTGGTTTCCCTCTTTGTGTTCATTTTTCTTTTTACCATGTGATTTTGTAGATCTTTGAGTTCCTTTTGTCCACCATAGATCTACCTGCCCTGCTCCATCATGGTGGGTAATGTTTGTTAAAAACCATCAGAGGAAAGGCTTTAGAGTGGGCTGATTAAATCTTGGACAAAAGAGTAACCCGGGCTCTCTGTCGAAAGAATTTCCAACTAACCCTGACTGCAGTTTCCTGGTCTCTATTTAAGCCACTGAAGGCAACTCAGGTATCTGACACCAACACTTTCCCCACAGTGGGGGGTACATTCTAAAGCGAGGCTGCCTCTCTTCAGCCAATGTGTGTCAATCAGCCCAAACTGAACAGTGTGAAGGCTGACAAAGAGCCAGCCGCCCAAGCCCACAGGCCTCGCAGGAGGTTTCAGCTGTTCCGATTTTGGTCTCTTACCAGGGGCTGGTTCCTGGGCCTCCTGATCAGAGTTACCAACTGATGTCTTTGATCTAGTATAGACTCCCAAGTCAGTGCCTGATCCTCCTGTACCAGTGCGGGCTTCCAAGTTCCCTGAACATGTGCCAAATCTCAAGCCCCTTTGCTAAACAGTGCCCCGATCACCCCAACCTCTGCCACTGACACATTACCCATGGTCAACCTGGACTCTGCCTGAACATCAATTACTAAGCACCACATCGCTGCCCACTGCCACGACAACCATCGAGCACTCTCTACAGTGCCGCCCACTGACTCTGAGGCGCCCAAAACAACAGTGCTGACCAGTGTCCTAAAGGGTAAGCAGGTGTTTGGATCCATAACACCACTTTCACTGGTCACCCAGTTTCCTGTTTCTTACTGGACACCATGATCTTGGACTTTAGATAAACCCCCTGGACTAAGCTTAGTCCATAGCATTTTTTCATAACACCCTGGTTATAGCATACTCAAAATAGCACAGCAAAGTACAGGACAAGGTGATAGACAAAAGAAATAAGATTGTGCTTTAATAACATTATGTAAAAATGCCTAATCATCATATGCAGCACAAGAAACATTAAACTATTTTCAAATCTGCTCTTGAAAAGGAATAACAAGAATCTTACACAGTGGTAATAATTTTAAGCATTTCTAATAGGATTTCTTTTCTTTTTTTTTAAAGCAAACATCCCTTATTGCATGTGTAAAAGCTGAGAAAGTCCAGCCACATTAATGTTTAAGGAGCTGCCAATGCTCTTCCTTTCAACAGGTCATGAATATGTGACTGGCACTCAAGGGGGCTGCTTTCGCTTTTGTTCTTGCTCTGTTGGGGATGGGTTTAATTTATGTGTTTTAATTGTGATTTTGGCAAAGTGCTTATTTTTCAGCTGTCACCGTTGCAGCGACGCAGCCAAATTCAGATGAATTCATCACTGTCCACTGACGGAAAACAAGTCATCCATCTTTTCATGTCAACCTTATAGTTTCTCTGGCTATGATAAATAAATCAGGGTGGGGTAGGAGTTGGAAAAGACTTGAGGGGAGGGGCTGAGAGGTGTTCAGAGTGTTTTCCATACATATATTTCAAATATATTTTAGTTTTCATTTTCGATTTCCCTGACTTTCTATCTGCCACCTCATTTCTTTAGGAAAGTATCTGCCTTGAAATGCAGAGCGACAGACAGAAAGAGCCAGAGAGAAGTGCAGGAGGAATGATTCATTGAAGATGGCAGGGTTGATATCACTGCCTTAAACTTCAATCAAACACCTTTACTAAGTGCAAGACATTCGCTGGCACACACACCCACACACACATACACACTGGCGCACATATATACGTGGAATCAATAACGCAGCATGAAAATAGAAGTTTAAGAAAAGAATTTTGTTTCAGTACATTTTCAGGACACAAAATGAAAAATAAGACTAGCCTACAATTCTTCATGACTTTACAAAGCAACTGAAGTAAAGGTTTGGGTTACTATTTTAAAAAAAAAACTTATTACATATATGTGTTTACATGTCAAGGTTTAATTAAAAATTGGGGTATAACCATGTGTTACGATTTTGGATCGCA
>JBBMFX010000080.1:20018897-20032493 GCA_037832545.1 Rhabdalestes septentrionalis | reverse complement strand
AATCGGACGTTACCTCCTGATCTGGACTTGGGTATATATGTGTATATATATATATGTTTACCCAGGCAACCCAGCCGCAGACGAGTCAGCTCACGCTGCAGGAGAGTTTAAAGAGGAGAAAAAAAATACCTCATGAAGGCACGCAGGCACAGGACATCACAGCCAGGTTAGCACAAAAGATTGCAATGAGTGACCAGCCATTCGCCTTAGTATAGTATAAAGAAGTATCGGATCAGGACTCGGTATCGGTAGAAACTCAAAATCAAATGACTCGGACTCGGACTCAAGGGCAAAAAAACCTGATCGGGACATCCCTACCACAAACAGATCACTCAAAGTGATCACTCAAGTAGCTTTTCAACGAACAACGATTTACTCTTACAAATGTAATGTAACATTATGTATTATTAGAAACAGTTAAATAATCATTAATGTCTGAGTATTCTTACTTAAGTTAAAATCTTCAGTGATCCTTCTACCTCTGGTTAAACTTCCTCTATTAGGACATAATTCAGTCTGCGCCTTTACTCTGTAAACTGCAATCTAATACAGACCACAGGGCCATAGTTCCATTGGGTCAGCTACTCAAGTAATGAGTTTCCCTTCTAAACAGTCAGGATGTACCAGGATGACCCTTGGGTATAAAACAATCTGCTAAGTATTTTTATGTAACACGTTGTATGACTAACGTTTTTTTAGAGCATTTAGCAGATGCTTTTAACCAAAGCAACTTCCACTCCCTAACTACAGGAGTCTCCCTAGAGCAACTTGAGAACCCAGTGGTGTTGTGCTGGGTGACCTGTTGGTCCAGAGGCAAGTACCCTACCCACTAGGCCAACACTACCCCAGCAAGTACAAAAGTGTTCTTGCTGTCTCTTACCAAGCCATTTATTGTTAAGGACGGCACAATGGCTAGCTGAATTAATACGTTGATTATTTTTAATTCAACCACAATATAACTGACCCAAACTTTAAAGTCTTTTTATGAGTTTGCTGTGTGTTTTGCTCAGATATTTTGTTTGTCTGCGTTTTTTGTCCATTTCCAACCAACTTACCCTTGACTTTACACTCTTTCTCTCACACAAACACGTATTTTAAAGGCAACTTGACCATCCGCTGTCTCGCCCAATATATAAGAGATGACTAATAAACTAGGGACAATGCTAGTGAATAATAAACAAAGTAAAGTTCAATATATCATTCAAGAACCACACTGCATATTTGAGGGTATCTTTGCCACTATGCTAACAATATCTTGATTAGCTTGAAGAGACTACATCTGTTGTAGCAGAGAGACTTTTTATGCACCCATAAATAGATGCCAGTAATGTGCCATTTCAAAAACTTCTGGCTCACTAAATAGCTGCTCAGTGGATGCTTCTGAGACGTGTGAACATTAAAAGAAACTTTTAAAAGATTCTTCACATTCACAAATCTCTTTTACAAAAAACGTTTTGCTCTTTGTAAAAGTATTGCTCAAAAACCCTTTTTGGGTCATTTACTAATAATTCCTTGAAATGGAGAATGTTCTATAAATGTATATTTTTTGGATGTTGTGTGCTGCTTGTTCTTTTGAACAAGATTTTGTAAGGCTGTGAAATTTGTCCAACCTGTTACTAGGTTTTTGTGGGGACGGAACATGGATGGTCAATTCCAAATTCAGAATTCTGATTATGCTTCACTCTGCTGTTTTATTCAGTAAAAAAAAGGCCTGGATAGATTTCTTTAGTGGAACTGATTAATCCAAGTCGGCATTCCAGTCCACAGCCCTGGATCACAATGTAATGGACTGCTTCCCACAGACTGGAACACCGAATTCATCTGCTAATTATCAAGTCCTTGGTGAGCTGAATCAGGTGTTGAAGTGCCAAACTAAATTATGAGGTGCTGCGGCCAGGACTGGAGGTGAGGAACATTAGCCAGTACTGTGAATTTGTAATGCTTTGCCACAGCTTTCTGCTGTTTCTGATATTTAATTTCTGCTGTTTCTGATATTAAATTACACACAAATAAAGGTTTGGTCCACGCAGTTCCACTTTAGATACAGATTAAAAAAGGATGTGTAAATCATGGATCTGATTTTATATCAGACAAATTAATCTGCAGCATTTAGCCCAGTACACTTTGACATTAGTAATATAGAACATGATTCACTGATTGCACCATCTGTAGCAGCAAAACAACACAATATTCCAAGTTTCGGAATGTCATTAGAGAATGTTAGTATTTACTTTGCAATTATATGTTCTCTCTCTCTGCTCTCTACAGAAAAAAAACAAAAACAGACTTGATGGAATTAGAATTAAAAAAATTCAGACACATAGAATATTTAAAAAACATGACAGAGAGAAAAGGAGAGAAAGTGAGAGAAATAGAGAGAGAAACAGACCAAAAGAGAGACTGAGAAGGACCCAGAGAGAGGGAGAGTGAGAGAGGGAGAGAGAAAGAGATAAAGAGTAAAAGAAAGAGAGCTTGAGAGTGAGAGAAAGACAGAGTGACTGAGAGAGACAGCAAAAGAGAAAAAGAGAGAGAAAGACAGACAGAGGGAGACAGAGACGGAGAAAAGCTTGATGAGCAGAAAGGTTAACTCCAGCCCGTATATTACTGAAATAAGCAGGAGAGTGCAACACCACATCCATTATGGATACTGCTTAGCTCCATCAGAGCAGGAGGATGCTTTCTATCGTTCTTTTCTCCCACGTCTAGAGCAGGAATAGCAAAATGTAGAGTTGCTCTCCTCTCGCCAGGCGGATAGAGAGTCAGCCTGTTTCAGACCCCCGAAGCTCAGAAATGTACTGAAAGAGATTTTCCATAACATCTGGTTTATATTTGCATGCACAAACTATCCCACAGCAGTCGAAACTTGCCAAAGGTTAAAGTAATATGGAATAAAGTAGACAGAAAATGAGCTGAATTTCTAAAACAATGACTAATAAAAATGAATAGTCAGAGTAGAGTAAGAGGAGCTGCAGCCATTCATGGAAACATTTTGGCCAAAAAACTCAATCAAACTCACAAATATGTTGGAATCCGAAGTTTTTAGTTGAAGCTACAAGGCTGAATAATAAAAATCAAATTTCCACAAATATTTGGAATTTAAAACAATTACTCTTTAGATTACGGCTGAAGCTACAAGGCCAAAAAAATTTATCTAAACCTAACCCTAACTCACACACATTTCCACAAAAATTTGGAATCCAATTTTTTCCTCTTTGCTGCTGAAGCTACAAGTGAACATTAGAAGTCAATAGTACACAAACTGAGTACTAAAAAATTGTTTCTATAATATCTATAACATTTTTCACGACTTTAGAGTAACAAAGTCGTGGAAAGTCAAAATTTACACTCAATTATCATCATTGTTGGGAGTAACGCGTTACAAAAGTAACTAATCACTGTAATGCATTTTTTTGCTTTAATGCGGTAATGTAAGGCATTACAGAACAATAACTGGTAATAATTTACTCGGTACAAATGTCAGTAACACGCGTTACAATGTATTTTTAAACCGGAAAGAAGGTTTTTTTTCTCCCTCATATAAATTCACCAAAATCACCGCAAGATCAGCAGAGGAGAATCGTCCGTGCAAAATGTTTCACTTCTTGTAGTCAGACAGAGAGAAGAGTAGGGGGACGTCCTCTTTTTCCCAGACATGTCCTGTTTCTGAGACCTGCGTCCCACATCCGGCTGGAATTTTGAGCCGCCTGAACATTCGTCACGTTATGGGCATCTCTCAGAACCTAAAAGTCCAGAATGGCCGTCGGCCCGAGATGCATGTGGTCGAGATGCGCATTAAACATCTAACACCCCCCTGGACAGGACGAGCTGGTAAAGAAAGTCCCGCTAAAGTGTCCTCTTCTTCACAATCCAAAATCTGTCAGCCTAGAGATGAGTGAACCTGCCACTGATCTAACGTTGGATAGTACTGTCACCTTCCACTGGATGTGTTACGAAGTCATTGAGATACATATACACGGCCAAATCTATATTTCCAGTTATTTTGGCGAGACTAACTTAAAAGTAATGCAATAGTAGTGTAATGCCTTACATTTTAAATACAGTAAAATTGTAATGTAACGAATTACTTTGAAATGACAGTAACAAGTAATAAACAACATATTACAGTTTTGAAGTAACTTGCCCAACACTGATTATTATTATACTCAATGATTAACATACCACAAACAGCATGACTCAATTACATAAAGAATTTATGTGACAAAATCACCTTACTTGTTTCCTACCTTAACCTTGTAGCTCCAGAGAAAACTAGAGTAACAAACTTCTGGCACTTAACCCCTCCTGCAGCATTAGACCCAAACCTACCTGAGATCTTCTATATTAGACACAGTTTTGGTCAGGATGCCCTTCTCCCGCCGGAGCCTTTTAATTTCCAACTTCAGTAGCCGGTTGGCCTCCATTCTCTGCTTGTACTGGATCTCACCCTTGTTTAGTATGGACTGCTGAATCTTGATCTTCTCATAGAGCAGCTCAAGCTCGTCATTCCTCCGCACAAGCTGCGCCCCCAGTATGTCTCGCTCACTGATCACCTAGATGGCAGCAGCCACAACAAAGAAACAAGAAAGAAATGAGCCAAAAAAATAACACAAAAGCTCTAAGAAGAACACTGATGTGAATGATTGAGGCATACATAAAAAATTGCATCCTAAAAAAAAAAAGCTTTTCAGTTTTTTCATTTTTCTTATTGTTTGGTTCGCTCATTCAGTCATTTTCTTGTTCATTTATCATGCATTCTTTCATTCATTCACTTATTTTAGTTTGTTTCTTTGTCTCCACCTAAAATAAAGCCCTGAGACTAAAAAAAACCATAAGCATCAGACATAGTGATTAACAAAATTCCGTTTTGTTCGGGTCATCTCATCATAACATGTTCAAACAGTGCCAGAGCCAGAAACTACTGTAGACAAAAAGAAAACAAAAAATACCATACTTTAGTGCATGGTGCTCTGTAACTGTAATTACTTTGTAATTAATTGTAAGTACTCTGTAATCTTTAATTACTTTAAAAAAGCTTTTTTATTCAAAAACATAAATAAAGGTCAAACAGAATGAATAGAATAAATAAAATTGTGCAAAAAAAGTTTTGCATTTCAGGTTGTTCTGGTGCATTACTTCGAGCTTTGCTTTCCAAATGACTTTAGAGCATTTGATGCTGAAGTGGATGTTTTTTGGAGTTTCACATGCTTTCCCATTTGTAAGCTGAACCGTAAGAGGGGAGAAAAATGACTCATATTGCATCATCTCACCATCTTTCATTTGGTGCCAGACGTTTCTGCAGTGGCAGTGCTGGAGTTTTTTTTTTTTTTTATTGCGGGTAGGTGTATGACCCACACCTACTGCGAGACACAAGCGCTACTCTAATTTTGGACTGGGTCGAAAGTCAGTCCATAAAGCAAGAAAGCCGTTTTTCTTCTTAGTGTCGAAGACCTTTGTCCCATTTGCAGGCCTGCTGAACTCTTACCTAACTTCAACTTGAGCAGGAATAAACACTGCAAAATTGTTCACAGTTATAATGTCTGACGGCACCTTGCCCTTTACATAACATATTGCAAACTTAATACAGAATCCTGCACAAATCCCGTACCATGCATTTCTATTACATTACATTTTTCTCTTCCCAGATGTAAATCTATGACATTTGTGTAGGGTCTAAACACCAAAAAGAATCGTGGTTTATTTATAAAAAAAATTTATTTTTAATCTTAAGACTGGTATATGCAAATCAGCTCTGTTTTGATTGGCTGCTGTTTTACATTCAAATATCAGCCTAGGCTAAAACACTCCATTTCATAACTTCAGGTTAGATAACCTACTTTAGGAGAATATATGCAAATA
The DNA here is from genome assembly GCA_037832545.1 of Rhabdalestes septentrionalis. Taxonomy (NCBI): domain Eukaryota; kingdom Metazoa; phylum Chordata; class Actinopteri; order Characiformes; family Alestidae; genus Rhabdalestes; species Rhabdalestes septentrionalis. The sequence goes on along the minus strand of JBBMFX010000080.1, from coordinate 20,026,637 downwards.
CATTCGTTTTTGTATCTGAATTTAAAAGGACGTTTTGCACCTTTCCATGTACAGACTCCAATGCAGGAAGTGTTAAATTCAGAATGTAACACATTCTGTCTCCTTATTCAAAGTGAGATGTGGTTTTCCAACATATGGTCCCTTTTTGCCAATGCACAGCAAAGATTCTGTACAGTAATGAAAATGTTTATTTAGACCAAATAATTTTATCTAATATCTCTGCATCATCCCCATACAAGCATATTTTAGCTGACTACAATTATATGGACAAAGGTATTGGGACACACCTCTTAATTATTGAATTCAGGTAGCCCTTTAGTTCCAGTCCATGACATTTTGCACAACACCATGCTTTAAAATTTGTGGACACAGTTTGAGGATTCCAGCAGGACTGTGTTCCAGTAGACAAAGCAAGCTCCATAAAGACATGGCTGGTTGAGTTCAGTGTGGAAGAAATTGACTGGCCCACACAGAGCCCTGACCTCAAGCCCATCCAGCACCTTTGGGATGAACTGGAACGGAGATTGAGAGACAGGACTTCTCATCCAATATCAGTGTCTGACCTCATAAATGCTCTACAGAATGAATGGGCACAAATTCCAATAGATTTGTATTGCATGTAGTCAAATTTCCTGCTGGTGTTTTGGTCAGGCACCCCAGGACTTTTGTCCATGTAGTGTATGTCCTTCCACACTTTTCTCCAGTAAAAATCTTTCTGATGTTCACTGAATAAAGCATAAAGTTTGTGATAAAAGAAGGGGTTTCAGCGGTCTGATTAAAAATTTTGAGACCACATATGACATAATGAAATGATGAGTCCGTTGGAGATAAATGCAGAATAAGAATCCGTAGTCAGCACGAGTCATTTACGCAGAGTAGCCTCAGGCACCAGATGGCCCTCCGGTGACCTTATCAAAAGGCTGCATCAGCACTCTACAACATTACGCCACTTTGATAACTTGGAGTTTGGCATAGCCCATTACATGCCACATCTTAACGTATAAAAGGCCATCATATAATAAAGCCACAGGAGATTCAATAGAACTACGCAACACATGCAAAAAAGTGAGCAAAAGTATTATGATACCAGGTAAAATTATATTTAAATTGATGTAAACTGCTAAAAAAAAAAAGACAATGATAAATACACTTTGAACTCTAGGGTTTCTTTTTTTTATTATTTGTGACTACTATAATAACTATTATGTAGATAACAATTAAATAAGTAATGTGATCATGATTCCAATCAATCCTTCATTAAAGCAGATCAGTATTTCATTGTAAATGAACAAATGCAAACAATTACTGAGAAAAGATCGATCCTGTGTTCTATCAGTCACAATTTATCTCAAAAGCAAAAGCATTTGTCCTTTCCACTGTATCAGTGTATATTAATACTGCTTGGAATATTATGACTGATACCGATTTACAAGCAAAAAACATTGCTTTACATGAGGAAATTGTCCAGGAATTTGTAACCTAATCTCAACATGCCACTTTTCACAGACAAATATTTTGCTATGTTTCTCTCAAACATCTACCTTTTGGCTTTATGTAATTTTTTTAAATCATTTTTTTTTTTTCTATTTTTTAAATCTCACACCCATTTTAGCCAATGTCAGTTCCAAAGTTTCCTTCATGTATATTACATCTTTATCATCCCATGATGGTACCAAGCCAAGGAGGAAGTATAGCACATGCCTCCTCCAGCTACTGTATCTCATTGCCCTGCTGCTAATTGCGAGTGGGCAGCTCAACACACTTGAAGGAGAACACTAATTATGTTACATAAGCTGAGAGATACCCACAATGTCTCGCATCGCACTGAATGATGGGGAGGTGAGGAAGCCCAACCTACCCAACCAGAAATAGAAAGAGAGTAGAATTATGCACTCTTGGCATCGCTAGGAATCAAACTTATTATGATGTAGATTTTTATACAAATCACTGTTTCCTCTGTTTTATTTTTGAGTACACATCAAAATTATGTATGAACACCGGAGACATCCAAAATGTATGTAATTTAAATTTATGTAATTTAAATGTCTGTAAGTTAAAGGCTGTTCTACCTTTCAGTCAAAAAAACTTGGCTGTCTTTGTTCACTAATAATACACAGATGTAGGATTTTTGCTTTCACTTTACTGTTTTCTTGGCTGGCCTACGCCTTTTGCACAGAAATGTATTTGTTGTGGCTTGTCTGGGGAAAACTGAACAGTCAGGCTGGTTAAAAAGGAAAGCGATCCATATTTACAGTTGGGACAAATTGCTTCCAAAATTATTCTGAATGTGCCAGTTAAACTGTGTTAGGTTTGACCTGGTGCAACAATATTTGTCCTTACTGCAGTTCAAATACTTGGGACCGCATTTCTAAGTGTCAGAACCGATCTTTCCCACACACACACATTAGAGTCCCTCTCTCTCTAATGAGAACTTGACCCCAGGTCTGGTGGAGCTCTCTGTCTCTCACTAAGGCCTGTGCCGATGGCTCTCATATAGGCTCCTCTCCTAATGAGTTTGGAATGCACCCAGGCTCAGGTCTCTTTCATCCTTATAGTGGGGCAAAAGGGCAGCTATTGAAGCAAAACCACCAAACACACACACACACACACACACACACACACACACACACACACAAACACATACACACATACACCCCCCTTCTGTCTTACCTGATCCAATTCCTTCTTCTGCCGCATTCTCTCAGCGTCAGCGTCCGCTATGATCTTCAGCAGCTTGCGCTCCTCCACCTGCTGATTGTCAATGAACTGCTTGTTCTCCTGGGCTTGCTGCTTCATCTTCTGAAGCTCACCCTACAAACAGAACAAGGAAGTGGGGGGCATTGGTGTTTAACACGAGCACTGGACAAAAAATGTAATTAATTAATTTTAAAATGTAAAGGTCTTTTTGCTGTAAGCTAACTCTTTCTCTCACTCAGGTTCCTTTCAGTTACATTTTAGCTTTGGTTTGTAGCGTGCCAAAAGCAAATGTAGTGGGGCTGACATCGCAGGTAGCCTGAAGCAAAAGCAAAATAAACAATAAAGAAAGAAATGAGGGAAAAGAGAAAACGATTAAGGGAAAAGTCTGTGTGTTCTAGGCATTGTTTGATACTGGCTTCTACACCTACACAATGTTTGTACCCAAATACTTTGAGAGAGGTGAAACTGAGAGAGTGAGAAACAGGAACAAAGGCAGAGACAGGTGTGAAATAAACAGAAGGGGAGGGGGAGAGTGGTGAAAAAGAGAGAGAGGTAGAAAGAAAATCAGAGAGAGAGAGAGAGAGAGAGAGAGAGAGAGAGGGGTAGAGTGAGGCAGTACGTGGGCAGGCCTCATTGGTGGCCCAAGCGGAACAGCTGAAAAGCTAAAGGTGCTGTTCAGTAGCCTGGTCAGGTGCACTCCATCTGGTCTCACTCCCAGAGCGCTCCCCTCAGTCCTTGACATCACACCCATGTTAACATTTCAGGCAAATCGAGTGCAAACACAATGCCACCATGTGTGACACACCATCAATAAAGTTCCCACAGAAGTGTCTCTCACCACTACCAAAAAGGACAAATCAACATAACCAGCAAACCCCACTGCAGCAGACACCATTGACTTCTAACCTAGCAGTGTTCACACCAAGCCATGAAAACATGGAGCCAGGCCACTGGAGACACCCCCTTCTACTTTTTGCCTCATTTTTGTCTGTTCTCACAACCATTGCAAGCAAACAACTGTCCAAAAATAAATCACATATATAATAACCCCAAAATATGAGTAACCCCAGTCAAATTACATGTTAGTAAACCTACACTTAGTTAACCTAACACAATACGAGAGGGAACAAATATTTGACATTCCTACAAAATTGTACATGATCTTTTGATGCAGTTGTCCTGTTGGCATGCTTTATCAACATCATTTGCATGGAACAGCGAGGACGCAGCATTGTGTCTTAATGGACGCAGGCCGAAAGCACAACGAATGGTAAATTGCCGTCATAAAGTGAAAGAGCCCCGAACAAACATCCCCCTGCTTTTTGTTGAAGCTCGAGGTGTCAGGTGTCATGCTGAGCCTTGTTTGGTGCTCCTCTGTCACATAGAAGTTATTGTAATCTAAATCACATTTAATAATAGTAACCACAAAAAAATGGCATCAAATATAAATGCTCAGAAATAACTTTTTTTTTTTAGGCCTTTTAACCCGGAAAAACTTTCAGGATAGTCTCCACGTACAAGTGGATGAGGAAAACCCTCAGAGGGTGGAGGTCCAGAGAGCACCTGAGCTAAAGAGCAGCAGTCGGTGAGTGTTTATGTAAGGCCTGGTACAGAGGTGAAGGATTTTGGGTTTGCTGTAGACAGCATTGCAACTTAAAATAATCAGCAAGGGAAGACAAAAAAATATATATCTCAACATTTCTTGCTTGAAATATTCGCAAACTAAAATGTTATTAGAAGTATCAGTTAGGCTTTGGAGTTTGTTTTAGGGTTAGTGGAAGTCAGTGGCCCAGAGAATGTTTTGGGGCTAGAGGGAAGTGCTGCCTGGTCAAATTCACATGCTATCTGGCTTGGATTAAATAAGTACACGACAATGTAACTGGAAGGCTGTTTGCCCCACTAGTAAACTTCCTGAAACTAAATGTATAGTGGATGAAAGTCTTGGGGAATGGTCACATGACGTAGACACTTGTGGCCCAGTACCAAATGACTCACGGACAGATACCAGTCTGCAGCCTGGCCATTGGGGACCTGTGCTATAAAATATTAAGTAGCTTTTTGTGGGTTCACAAAAGGATAAATCATTAAATTCAGGACTCTAACACTACAATCCACACTCAAAGTTCTCTGATTCAGCACAACAGTTTCTATTAGATATGCCAGTTTACAAACTTTATATGCACTGTGTGATTAATAAACAGATTGAAAAACAGGACAAATAAAATTAATGCTTAAACAAATAACATCTAGGACTGTATATTTAATTCTCTAGATGACTGATAAGTGCTGACAAGAGAAATGTGCAGAAAAAAATGCCCCTGGTGGTCAATATACACTAGAGCTGTAACGGTTTGTTTCATGAGTATTGACTCATGATTCGGTTCGTATCCCGATTCATTTGCGGTGGAGGAGAGGAAAAGTTCTGAGGTGCCATTTTGTTTGGAGACACATTATCTTTACCACAAAACTATAAACCAATAATTGCTTAAATACCGCTTCCTTTCCATTCATACTGAGGACGAGGCTTCGGTGAACCGCATGAGAAGTCCAGTCGACTCATCTCTCTCGGTTCACCACTCCGTTCAAACAAAAGAAATGTTCTGCCCAGCCACCCGGAGCCACAAAATAAAAACAATTACATAGAGACTCCAGCGCAGATTTATCACAACCCAGAAAGCTTATAGACAATTTTAAGCCCAGTGTCATAACTTACATGTACTCACAGCGAATCAATTTAGCAAACAAATGGTCCGTCTGTGCTCTGTATTTTTGTAAACTTGTGGGAGGGCCCTTTGTAACCCTAAGACCCTCAGCTATTGGTTAAAGAAAAGAAAGTGATGTGAAATCCCTCATATTACAGCGAAAAGCGTTTGTTTCTGAGTAGAAACTGTATATGGGAAAGAGTTGGAAGGGGTGCGTCTGTGTCTGCGATTCACCCTCCTCACACTGTGACACGGGTTCGTGGATGTGAGTGTCACGATTTCAGTTTTGTATCGTATATCGTTACAGCCCTAATATACACCCATCAGCCATTAAATTAAAATCACTTCCATAATATTATGTAGGTCCACCCTATGCTGCCAAATCATCCTGAACTCTAGCATCAGATCCTTGGATAAATCTAGATTCTCTGGAACATTGTACAAATGCTCGATCTGATTGAGATCCGGGGAAGTCAGCATCTTTGTTTTTGGCTCCTCAAACCCCACTCCAAAAATAAACTTTTTTGCAGTGTTATCAGTGATGATCAGACCAGGTTTCTACCAGGGTTCAGTTCTGATACTCACATCCAAGCTGTGATGCACATCAAATAAGAGAACAGCAGTCTTGATGTTTGCAGTGTAGACACCCATATCCCTTAGAACTCAGAGCTAAAGTAAAATCAGCTTTCAACAAATACAAACTGTCTAGAACCGATGTTTGCCCTCCTACACACTTGCTACTTACTGTGTTTTCATTGCCGCTCAGCTGCTCTCTGGACCATCGTCTTCTGCTGGTTTTCCCTTCTCACTCGTGTGCAGAGACTGTCCTGAAAGCTCTCCCTGGTTCTAAGGTATTATTTTTGGGGTTTTTTATAACACCCACAATAAAAGGAACTTTTTGTTCTTTGTAGTCATTTGCACTTGATGCCATTTTTTAAAACCAACGTAGCTTTTGTAGTTTTATCATATTTTTTAAATTACAATAGCTTTGGCTCTATATTACATAGGAAACCAAACAAAGTTCAGCATGATATCTGACATCTTGAGTATAAACACAAACCAGAGGATCTTCCATATAAGGAGCTGTTTGGCCGCACAACGACAATTTGCCATTTGTTGCCTTGCAAGCATGGATCCATGCCGCTCATGTTCTAAGGGACGGCATTTGCATTATTTCAGTGAATTTCATTCATATGCTAAATCAGAGCCATTTTTCTTCGCACACGTTAATCAATTTTTGTGTCATCATTGTCTCACATTCTAATATATCTCATGGTACAACATGACCTCTTGTGTGTTTCTGTGTAATACGACTACAATGCTTTTATTTCTGCTGGCAATAACTGAAATATCTAGGGTTTATGGCAATGTAAATGTGTCGAAGGTGGCGTGTTAGCATTTAAAAAGATGGTGCACATGCCAAATCAACTTTAACATACCATATGCACATTATCACAGATCACACTGTGTTATACTGTGTTATGTCCCCAACCTCCCTGGTTTAATTCTCCTTCATCCAAGGCTGAAACTTTGGCGACAGTGGCTGAAGCATGTAATAAGATTTCAGAAGGATCGATGCCTCTCCTCACACTTTGCATAGCAATCAGCTGAACCTGGCCCAGGTCGAGGGCGACTTCTCTCCTCCTATTATACATCTTCATGTTCTCCACTGATTGGAATAGGTAGTCTATTCATTAGAATGCTAATGCATTCTTATGAAGTGACCTAATTGTTTCGGAGGCTAACTAGCCTGTGCAATGCAGGGAGGTCATGGCCCAGGCAGGTCCAACGATTGAGATAACTTCAGTGAGACAAGAGAGTTTCCACAGCTGTGGCTGCAGGTAACAGAGTAAGAAAAAAAATACCTTTGAGTGTCTGCAGCACCACGAGGGGGCTTTGAACGAGTAAATTCAATGTAAGTGTATTATTGTTAAAATGAAGAGTGGTGACTAAACAGGGGCTTTACACCACCTTTATCACATACTCAATGAACCATGCAGAATATTTAATTTTGGCTCGTAGCAGACCTGGCTCATATCCTTTATTGGCTACCAAAAATAAAAATACAACTCGAGCAGTAGTCATAATGGGCCTATTTTTGGATGTCATGACGGCAACCATGTGTACCATCATGCTATATTACAAAATCAATTAAGCCTGGGATTATCTGGCTTGAGCTAATTTAGGAATCACAGTTCTTCTAAGACAAAGAACACTGTTTTAAAAACAACAGCCTTGGTCTACATAAGATGAGGACAGCTTGCTGTTATGTCAGCACCGTCTCGGCGGCGCAGCCTGTCGCCGGAGTATTAGGAGACGCTTACCTGGAACAGGTGAAAGC
>JBBMFX010000080.1:19991527-20018797 GCA_037832545.1 Rhabdalestes septentrionalis | reverse complement strand
GCCTCCCATGAAAGCTATGTTTTTTACTGTGAAGTTTGAGGCAGATTGGTGCCTGCTCAGTGGATCCACGCGAAAACAGTAAGAAAAAATGTTTATTTTGCAGTTCGCCGCAAGTGTTTACAGCTGGCTGGTGGTGGAAAAATGCATTCGAGTTGGTTTTGAGAGTTTTGAACGAGATTTGTCGAGTTTTTTGGCTTTTTGTGAAGGCGCTATCTGGCTAGCTGGTTTCCACGGACTAATTCTTGGCAGAGGAGCTTGCCGGTCGGCCGGCTCTCGCGGCAAATTCAAAACAGGCTATGTGTCTATTGAGGCAGAAAAAGAAAAGCTGTGTTAAGCGGTTTGTTTATTTATCATTCTCCTTTGAAAATATGGATTTCTGAATCCAAGATGGCAAATATAAGATAAGAATAAATTCAGCCCCCTCCCACCGAAGCCTAGAATTTCGATGTTTTTCACTACCGAATACTCGAAGCTCAAAAAATGGCATTCGGACCAGCCCTACTCTGATGGTATTTTCTCTGTATACCAACAGATTACTGTGTGGCCGTAACTGATGACAATCAGTTGATCAATAAGTGGTTCCAGATGTATTATAATGTATTATATTGTAACATTGTGCAGTATACATTAAAATCACTGACATGTGACATAAATAACATTGATTATCTCATTTCAATGGCACAGTCAAGGCATGAAATACATTAGACAACAATTGGAAAGTCAATTCTTGAGGTTAATGATAAGCAGGAAAAACTGGCATCTGAGCAGGTTTGATAAGAACCAAACTGAGAGGGCTAGATGCCTGACCAGAGCATCTCCAAAACGGCTAGTCATGGGAGGTGCTCCAGGTATGCAATGTTTATCTACAAAGAGTGGTTCAAAGTAGCTGTTAGCCAGAAATCCTATGCTGACACTTGTCTCACTCTGAATGTGCCTGCAGTAGTGATGGGAAGTCCGGATCATTTTACCGACTCGGATCTTTGAGTCTCGTTCAGCAAAATGAACGAATCACATTCATTTTGGCCCCGTAATGTTAACCAATGCAGCCTGAGCTAGAAAGAGAATTGGTCTTCGGGTCTGAGTCGTTGATTAGTTCATCTCTCGAGTCTTCGGGTTTGAGTCATACGTTCATTACATGACAGCCCCGTAATGTTAACCAATGCAGCCTGAGCTGGAAAGAGAATTGATTAGTTCATCTCTCGAGTCTTCGGGTTTGAGACTCAATAATTCCAATACAGAAACTATAGGATGTAGCGCAAATGCGCATGCGCGACTGAACGAATCACTTGTATAAGACGACTCGTTATTCCCGAGTCACATTAAAGATTTGTTAAAAATGAACAAATCGTTCAAGAACAACCCATCACTAGCCTGCAGTGGGCAGTGGGAGCATCCAAACAAGAAATAAGAGTAGGTGGCCTGATCTGATTACATTTATTTTCTGACATATTATGTGGATGGTCAGGTGTGTGAAAGCTACTAACCAGGGCTAACCAGTTTATTTAAACAATGTTGCAGACTCTTTCAACAGTGTAATGTAACCTGACATTCTGAAAACACTACTGTGGAATGGCTTTAGAATAAAAAAACATCCTCCGAAGTCCTCAGTTCTCAGCTGTAGAACTGTAGAATGTGCTAATCTAACTAGTCTGATCCATGGAGGACCCACCTCACAACTTTCAGCACTTAAAGGTCGCTGTTAATGTTTTTGGGCCAGAAACCACAGCACACCCTCAGAGGTCTTGTGAATGTCTCGCTGGGTGAGAGCTGCTCTAGTGGCACAAGGGGACCCACATAATTACAGATAGATGTTTTTAATGTTATAGATGACTGTTGTTTATTTATTTATGCATTTTTAATTTATTCTTTATTGATCCCAGTTTAATTTTTTTAACCCAATTGATTGCCCAAAATAGGGCTCAGTACCTTGTTCGGTACCTCTGTGGTGCCACTAGCAGTCCTAGGATTTAACCAACCATAGGGGCTTCCAACCACAGGGGAAACTCCCTAAACACTAGACCACCAGCTGCCTTCTTTGCCTTATAGTTCTCAAATAACTGGAGTGTAATTTATAATACATCAATTTAAATTGTATATGTTATTATTGAAACATATAGCATCTTTAACATAAGTGATTCCAAAATTGAACTACAGGTCTGGCTTATCTTAGTCAGACGAAGCCTCAACATAGCGCCAACCAGTTACATGCTTGGTGACTGAACCAAGATGTAATTTTCCACTCTTTACTCCCAGAACCTGTCCCACCTGGTGGCCAAGCCATCTACCCGTGAACATCAGGCCTGTGTCTGGGCGGAAGAACCTTCCGGTACCTTCTCCACATCCATCTGCTCAGGCTATTTGGCCCATCTCATTCTGGACAACAGCCACGGATCACGGCAGAACAGGATTCACACCTTAAAGGAGAAAGGTCTACCAGTTTTCATTCATTTTCTCTCAGCATTGTTAGTCTGTAGGCAATGAGATTTAAAATCAAAGTTGTGGTTCTGTGTATACAAAGGCACTTAGATCTTAAATCTTAAATCTTTCCAGTTTTTCGCTTTGCTCCGTGGACAGAGTTTGCCATTAACACAATTGGGAGCGGTTTCTCCAGCTATGTTTACATACTATGTTCAGATTCAAGAGATTCCACTGATGAATAAACAAAGCATGCACATCATTGAAGCCAAAGGAGAAACCACATCAAGGGCAGACATGCTTAAGATGGATACAACACCCCTACGCACTAATGGCTCACTATTTGAGAAATGTCAGAGCAAATCCTTAGAGAGCCTGTAAGACATGTTCTTGGCCTGTGGTGGTCCTGGGGGCTCTGCACAGTTTAGTGTTTTCCCTGCATCTGGCAAAATTTTTCTAAATAATCAGTTTAGTAATAACTCCTATTTCAGTTGAACTAGGTGTACTAAAATGCAAAAGGAAGGCTTCCAGGTTCAGGGAAACAATGTTTTAGGCCACAATCACTACCAAGCTGAAAGTCACATAGTTTATGATGCAGGAAATTTCCCATCAGAAAGCTGTTCACATGGCAGTTCTTAAAATGGATTGAAATACTTCTGAGAGAGCTACAAAATGTTTGAATAAGGGCAACTATTCAAGAGTAATTATATTCTCACCCCCTCAATGCAGGCCCACACTTCAATATAACTTACATATTAGCTTCACAAGTGGTGCGGAGAAAGAATAAGCCTGCAGTTTTGCCGTCTAATAGACTTTAGCCCTCTAAACCACCAGTTCCATTATTTGTAAGTTTGTAAAGAGTGTGACTACAATAATAAAAGTAATAACGGTGTATAATAGAGAGTGATATTACAGGGCAGTATAAAAGATAACAGCACTGGAGGGCAGGAGTTAGTACACTGGTCACCTTTGTTGTGACTGACCTCAATTGTTACCTCTGCGCACCAACCGTCCGTCTGTATCTCGGACAAGGGCATGAATTATTGAAAGCTCATAATGTGAGGAAAAAAGGTCCAAGCATATTCATTCAGCCTTTCATGTGTGCTGTTGAATTTGAAAGGCATGGGGACTCAAAGCCCCAGTGATGCTTCCATACACATTTCTACTGAAAAGCATGAAGAGTTTTCTTTTGTATATTTGTCCTGTTCTCTATATTCCTTTATTACCCCCTTCTGAAGGTGATATTGAAAGTTAGTCGCTTTGAAAGTCCAACTATGCAACTTGATAAAGACAGAGATATGAAAACTAATAATGAAAGGCTTATGAAAATCAGATTTAATGCTTATGGATAAAAAATTATTCTCCTCCTGTTGATTAGATTGTGCCGGTGAACAGCAGCTAAGATAATGAAAATGATAACTAAGCTGAACATTACTTGGCACCAAAGTTCTGATCTAATGTCAGCTTTCTTCGCCTTAAAAGAAAAAGTAGCAACTATTTTTACCAAAAGGTATCTAAAATGAAGATTCATACCCTGAAGTCCTTCATTATGTGTGGTACATTTTCATGTGTAAGCAAGGGAAATGCAGAAAGTGAGAACAAAATACTGATGTATTTTTATAGCACAAAGCAGCTCATGTGCCTATAGGAGGGAAAAAAGACACGATTACCCGAAACAGCCACATCCAAAAGAAGAGACCAACATAAAATGATACAGCAGGCCACATGGGGCTCTTCACTCATATAATGGCATCTAAAGTGCAATCCGATAGAAAGAAGAAAATGCACTGCAAGTGACTGCAATATGATGCAAAGTCAAGACAATGGGATGAATGAAATGGCTTATATAAGTAGAGAATTCCATGGAATAAAATATAGACAGACACAGGGAGGATTCAAAGGGGTGAATAAACGACTTACAGTGCCCAACAAAAGACTGTGGATGGCAAGCCTTCAAAATGTTTTAATACAAATGAGTGTGTTTTCTTCATAAATTCACTATAACTTAAATTAATACGAATAGCAAGTACTGGGAATACATAAATTGAATGCAGCAATGAGGTAGCTAAATTCAGCCCACATTCTATATTGAAAAGGCAGTATTCAGGATACAACTCCCTCAATACAGTGTATAGCAAACATGCTTGTTTTACAAGCTTTAAAGACAAACCCAACTAACATCTTCTTTATAAGTTCCTCTTTACCATAAAGTAGACAATATCTCAATGTGATGAACAGTTAGTTATCTCAGCATTACTAAGCTTCTTTGAGGAATGACTGAAATGGACATGTTTGTTAGGCAAAATTGAAAAAGCTATTTTTATTATTATTATAATAATAATTATTATTATTATTATAATAATAATAATTATTATTATTATTATTACACCTGTCTTCACCTCCAAAGCCGTGCAAGTCATTAGAAAACATGTGCCTTAGGGTATTTTCACACTTGATTGATTTCAGCCCTTACAGCGAACTCAGATCGATTATTCAGCATTTTATACGTATGTGTAAACATGGCAAATGAACTCAGACCCCACTGAAAACGAACATCGGGAGGTGGTCTCAGTCTGGTTCACTTTCAGTCCGCTGCATGAATCGTGCATTATGAACACAAAGCGTTATGAACACTTGTGCATTATGAACACTTTTGCTACAAATGTTTTTGCCCTCTAGGCTTGCCATAGGTGGTACAGCCCCAGGAAACAGAAAACAGGCAATTAAGAAATAAACTAATAAATAAAAAACAGACAAATCTAAATAATAAATAATACAAGTAAATAAATGAGCAAACAAATAAATTAACGAATAAATAAATAGCATACAATGATTGCCAAAATATATGGGAAATGAACAAGCCCGAGCATTTTTGTGCCAGTTTTAGCCCTGGATAAATGGGACGGAAGAGCATCCAGTGTAAATATTAATCCAAATCAAATATGTGGATTATAAATTTGATTTCCGCACCGGATTGGCCAAGGGTTACTTAAAACTGCCACCAGTACTTCTGGCCAGCAGTATGCTACTATTTGGTGACGGAAAAGGGGAGGGGGAAGGCATGTCCTGAGGCAGTGGGAAAGTAGGAATGGTAGGAGTGTAGAGGTAAAAAGTCAGAACTTTGCACAAAGACAGAGCTCCCAATTATGAGTGCTCTAACAACCAGATATAAAGGGAGAAAGGTCAGGAGCACTAGAGGTGGGTGTACCATGGTGTGCACTACTCAGCACTTAGGCCTCTCCTCTGTTTTGAGCACTGTCCTGAAAATTGATTTGTTCCATTCATTGCAAGTCGCTTTGGATAAAATTGTCTTTAAACTGAATGTAATGTGATGAAATGGATTGGAGGAAAAATTGGGATAAGGCTAATCCTGAAGAAAGAGTATGTGAAGAGTGTTCTGCAGGTGAAGAGAGCGATAAATATTAAGATGGAATTCAAAGGTGTGAAGACGAATGTCGTCAGCACAAACGCCCGAAAAATTGGAATCCATGTGCTTGAAGGAGAAAGAGGACAGAGAAAGTTGTATAAGTTTAAATATGTGGGTTCAACAGTTCAAACTAACTGGTTCTGTGGAGAAGAGAGTGCAAGTTGGAGTGGCTACAGACAGAATGGTGACAGAAAGAGTGAAAGGGACAATCTACAAGATGGTAGTTAGACAGAAACTGAGTTGAAGATGCTAAGATTTGCACTGGGAGTGAGAAGTATTGACAAGATTAGAAATGAGTATATTAGGGTGACAGCTTGGATTGGGTGTTTTGGAGACAAAGCAAGAGAGGCAAAATTGAGCTGGTTATACTGGGGAGAGGGATGCTGAAGATAGAGCTACCAGGCCAGAGGGAAAAAGGAAGTCCAAAGCAGAGGTTTATTCATGTAGTGAGAAAGAACATGCTGGTGGTATGACCAAGATAGATGGAGAGAGCAGGAATAGATGGAAATGAATGATCTGCTGTGGCGATCCTTAAATGAAGCAGTTGAAAGAAGAAGAAGATTCAAATGATGAAAAAGTGTCATGAAACATTATCTAAATGATCTCAAAAGAAAAAAAGAAAAATGTAAATGATGTATGCTCAAATATGTTCTTCATCATTACTAATCATGACATGTCTAAATGTATTCTGAATACTTCCTCTTTGAAATGTGTTGAATATTTTAAGTGTATTTAGTACTGTGAGACGCTGTGGGTGTTTGAACTATAGAAAGAATAATGCCTGATGTATAATGGAAAACAAATATCTTTATAATTTCTTTAGTCATTTTAACACTTATACTTCTTTTATGTGTAAAGCCCTCTCTAAATAATGTATATAAAAGAAAAGATAAAATTATAAAGTGTTCTATAATGGCTTTTGGAATGAAATTCTACATGTATAATTTACTAGCAATGTCACATTCAAAACCTCTACAATATATAATATTACATATAAGTGGACAATATATATACTGAAATAAACACATACGGCAACACGTACATCAACTGATTCTCAATCCATGAGAATGGAATACACCTTATATGTTCTTGTCACCAAAGTACAACAAGATTATGACTTATACATCCCATTTGCAATGGTCAAAGTGTAGGAATAAAGTAGATCATTTTTGATGGGTATGTTGCTTGGTGATCACAGCCTATAGAAGTAATAATATGTGGCAGTGCTATCTTGGGATTATCTTGACTCATTTTATCCCCATGCTGTGACATTAATATACATCAGCACTCAAGCCTGTTCAAACCTCATCTGGAGGGAAAAAAGCTTCAGTATGTACTTTTATCAACATAAAAGAAAAATGCCAAATGATCATGCAGCCACAACCTGCTCAGTTATTATGATACTTTGATGAACATGAAGCTGAGCTCTGTAAAATATTAGTAACAAAATCATTTTAAATATCAAATGAAAAAAGTTATTAAATTACCAAAATACAGAATATTTCATGTGTAACTGAAAGGCAACAGAAAGAATGAATGGTTCAACAGAATGCAACAGATCCTCAAAGGACTTTTGATGGGCAGTGCAGGTGAAATAGAGGGAATGAAGGCGTGACAGTGTACCTTTAGAGCCTCCTTCTCTTTCTCCACCCGCTGTAACTCGATTTGCTCTTTGAGCAGAGAGGCTGCTTTGCCGTTGATCTCTTCTTTAAGCTGGTCCATCTGGTGGCACATGGTCTTCAGTTTGTGCTTCTTCTCTGTGAGCTCATCCTGCATACACACACACACACACACACACACACACACACACAAGGTGAGAATAGAGAACGAGGGGGGGTGAAGAGAGAAATTAAGCTGTGCTGTCCAAGTCATGGGGTAGATAAAAGAATCTGTTTTCTAGTTTGTTGTTTTAATTTTTATTTTACACTGTGCGAAAGCAGCAGCAGCTGCTTACATTCTGAGCATTTCATTTGTTTAAGACATTACTGTCAACATGAAAAGGAAATGTGGTTTTATTCTGTACTGTGACATATTTAGGGGTGAAACAACATTTCAGGGAGGATCTCAGAGATTGATGAGCATTTTACTAAATGAAAGTTGGATGTGGTGGGCTGTGGAGGTAAAACATGATGTTACCGTTTAATATTAATTTCCCCTGCCTACTGGTGCATTCACAGTTACTTGAAATAACATCAAATGGAGACAAACTCTCTATTACCACCCTTCATTCCAGAGACGCAGCTAATAATGACGAATTTTGCCCATAAAGCAGGTTGAATCTGCAGAGTATTTTGAGAAATAAAACATGACTTAAGAAAGACCTTCACAATTATAGGCAAACAAGACCACACACACACACACACACACACACACACACACACACACACACACACACACACACATAGTGTGGATATCCACACAAGCACAGGTAAAGCTGAGTATCACATGGGCAAAAGTGAAGACACATGTATTCACCTAGATAAGGAAACACACATACACAGGTAAACAGACAGATACAGGACTACACAGAAATGCGCACAAACATGCACACACACACACACACACACACACACACACTCTTGCTTTCTCTCTAGCAGATTATCATGAGAACGGTACAGATAAGTGCTTGTGCAATAAATCTTAAGTGCAAACACATTCAAAATGCTCTCAGAGAGAAGCGTCAGCATGAGAATCTACTGAAAGCTGAACACATGTGAACACACACACACACAAGCAGGCGCCACATTAGTTCAAAAACCTGTCTATCCCCTACAGCAGCCTTACAACAGCTACAAGGTCAGACTTCAGACAGAAAGCAGCTGGACCAGAGTAGGACAGGATGGGATGGGTTAGGGTTGGTGGTGGGGGGTGGGTCCATGCATTTGCACTTGGCAGATTCAGGTATGATGAAATAAGAGTGTAGAAGAGGAAAAGGAATACAGAATGTGGAGATTGTCCTTTGAAAACGCAGCTGAAGCCAACTCTTTACGTGGCGTAACCTGCCGCAGCTTCATCTGCAATTCTTCTTCAGCTCTTTCAAAAAGAAGTGGTAGTTGTATTACAGCAGCAATAAGAGTCGTTCATTAAAAGAAAGTTCACCTTTAAAAGTTGTGACTTACTTATGTGGACTAAATGAATCAAATGCAATTATATGTTTAATTATAACGTTTTTACACCAACATTAAATTTGCTCTCATTATATACACCTATTCCTTGTTTTGACAATGACAGAAATGCAAAGTATGTTTTCTTTAGATAACACAGTATGATATGACAAAATAACTACCACATGCAACACTTTTAACAGAATTTCTCTATTTATTTTAATATCAACCATTTTCATGTGAGTTAAAGGGGAATTCAACATTTCTGTATTAATAAATAATAAAATATGGGTATTCTGAGTTGTAGAATTCTACTTCTATCACCAATATTGGAGTGTGATTTCACAACAAAACACTAAATGACTTGATTATTTGTTAACATACTACAACTTTTGATAGTTCAATGTCCTATCTGTGGACCCTATTAGCCCGTTGGGCAATTCATTTTGGTGAAATAGCTATTTATTAAGCCTCACTTAGCTTACTAAAAATAACCCATCACCTGGAGGAGGAATAAACGTTCTTCTTTCTGGTTGTATCTATCTACTTCTTTTAAGTGTGGTGTGATGTTCCACAAAGTGTACAAACACAGAAACAGTAATATGAGTGTGTACCTGTGACTCAATGAGGTTTTTGCTGTAAAGGTTGCGGTCAGTGCGGACAGCTTCATAGAGATTCTGCTGCTGCTTCAGCTTAGTCTCTGATTCAGCAATCTTCTTCTTATACTCAAAGATCTCCATCTCCCGCACTTTGATGTCCTCCATATGCAGCAAGACCTGGGAAGAAATACAGATGGCCACACTTACTACCATATAAGCAAATCCCAGAAAAATACTTTGAGTATTTTAACAAAAAACTGATAAAGTCTCAGAATTCTTCCTATGGCTAGTATGTAAAAAGTGGAATCGAATGAAATTGGTATTGACGCTATGCTAAAAACATATATTAAAAATACAGCAAACTCCCACTTTAACTGGGATCAGCAGTCACGGTTTTTGTCCAAACTAATAATTTTAGCTGAAAACCCCACACTAACACAGAAATTACAGATATCCTCGGCTTTTTTTTTGCTTTTGTGACATCCAGGACTTGTCCGCCACGCCCCTTCATGCTACATTTCCGTATAAAAATAACTATACAAAGAAATTGTGTCTTGGCATGGTGAAATAACACTGTACTCGGAGGCGGGAGGTTTGAAAGTAGCTACTCAGAGGACGGTATTTATTTCTCCCTGCTGATTGGCTGCTGCCCATTGAAGTTGCAGTCCAGAATTTTCCCCATAGAGCACCTCAAGTGTTGTCCCATTTTTAGTTTTGTCCTTCTTAAAGACACATATTTTAATACTGTAAATGAAATTATTTTTGTTTACAACATACAAGTTTACCTTTATATTTTCTTTAAGGGTAATGTATTAAGCTAAGTGTTTTGGGAGCAAATTTATAGCATATTTAGGCTTTACACTATACATATTTATATTAAAAAAAAATTTTTTTACCACATCACCACAACGTTTTTTTCATAATGTGCGGGTGCTCTTGGAACATAAATACCTTTTACTTTAAATATATTTCACGGCAAATGCATTTTCAAAAACTGTTACAATTTTTCAAATTTCTATGTTATACAACTTCTCCAGTGGTTCCTAAACTGGGCCCCCTTCCTCTGCACATTTCTGTGTTTTCCCTGATGAGACACATCTGATACAGTTAACTCAATAAATTAATTATCCAGCTGTTCTTGATTTGAAATCAGTGTGTGTACACTGAAAATGTGCATGGTGGGGGGGCTCTCTCAGACTAGTTTGATCCCACCTGCTATTACCTAAAGAGATACAGAAATATATAATATACTGTAATTATCTATGCATAGATATTTTGGTAAGATATATATGCTTTAGGATGTGAATGAAATACTTTTGATATACAAGACAACATGGACATCCATTAATGAAATGCATTATACTATTAATGTATAACTTTATGTAGTTGTTTAGGACACATTATTCTGGATACTTCTAAAATATATATTTGTTAAATATAAAATGGCTGATTATTAATTTTGCACAGCTATTCTATCAGTTTTCAATCTGTGCAAAAGTTCAGATTTAGTTTACCATCTTAACTGCTTGTAGCAGCTTCAATGCTAGCACTTTGATAGCACAAGTGAAAAAAAACAGTGAGTTGTATTAAATAATTTCCCTCTGTCATATTTGGCTGCTGCTAGAGGTATTTTCTGTTCTGTGGGTTAGCTATTATTTTGACATGTCTATGCACACCAGGCTTGAGGTTTTTATTATGCTTTTCAATTTAACATGATGTTCTTTTTTTTGGTTTGTGGGTTTTGTATTTTGTTCAGTTTGTGATGGAACTTAGTTGTTGGTCCACCATCATTTAATCTAGAGTAAGAGTACTCCTGTCTGCTTAGACCCTCCTACCTGTTTCCTTTGTTTAATAAAAGGCAGAGAGAAATAGAGATCTGCATATGCTCCTTGTGTCTCTTTTTTACAGTGTTAACCTGTACTAAATGATTAATAGGTCAATATTATGAACACATTGAAATGTTTAAGGTATACTGTAACTTAATATGGTTGCAGCCATGAAGTTGTGTTGATATTTCACAGTTCACAAATATGACATCCATCACTTCCCATCATTCTCACGCAGACCACACACACACACACACCTCGCTTAGCTGCATGACAGCAGCACAAACCTAATGGAGTCGATTTGTGTTGGGGTGGTGACAAATCCGCAAGAACTTGTTCACTTGTTCCGCAGCAAGAGGTCTGCACTGTTTCAACGGAGCCTGATTGAAATATCAGCTGAGTGTTTTTTTTCTCCCTCGCTCTCTCTCAACAGCACTGGCTTTGACAATCCCAGACATTACACATCAAATTAAAAGTTGAATAGTAACAGAATTACATGGATTTGCTTTATTAGACTTCTACAACATATGCTGCCGCTAATCCAATCACAGAGAGCTGGGTTAAATCCAAATGTCAAAGTCAGGGCAGAAAGAATCAAATCTATGCAGAGAAAGAGGTAGGGCTGACAGTATAACTTGAACAGTTTTTGAATCAAAGACACATTTTCAGAATGTCAACAGAAAACAACAGGATTCGCACCCTCAATAAAATCTATAACTGACAACTACACCAAGTCCGTCGAGGTGATTCTATAACATCAGTCACATTTTGACGCTTAAGCAGTGACAGATGATTGTTAAGATAACATCAGCATACATGTATGTGTGTTTAAAGAGAAGTATATCTTACAGAAATTGATCTCTATTCTATTCACTTTTTACTGTGCTATACACTAAATAACATTTTGTATATCTATACAATATTAGGTATGTGGTTTTAATGTTATAGTAAAACATGAAAAAATAGAGATCCATTTCCCTCATGCCTCTAAAACAGTTCTCACTCATCATAGCTTGGATGCCAACTCGTGTGAGGGTGTGCTGATGTATCTGGCATCAATATGTTAGCAGTAGAATTTTACGTCCTCAGGTGGGTTCTCCATGGATCAAAATAGTTTATTCAGCACATCCCACAGATGCTCAGGCAGATTGAGATCTGGGGGGTTTAAAGTTAACAACTTAAATGCTTTATCCTGCTCATCAAACCATTCCACATTTTTACAGTGTGGAAGTGTGTGTTACTCCACAGAAAGTGGTTACCTGCTATTGGGGAATGCTGTTGTCATGAAGGGGTGTACTTAGTTTGCAACAGTATCTGGGTAGGTTTTCCAGCAGAACTCTGCCCAGAGCATCACACTACCTCTGCTGGCTAACCTTCCTCCAATAGCGTCTGCTGGTAGCATCCCTTCCACAGGTAAGTGGTGCAAACACACCACTGACCCCAATACATGATCCCCCCATGACTCCATTGCCAGTTTACTAGTTGTCCTCAACTGGACCATATTTGGTAGGCACTAACCACTAAATACCGATGATACCCCACCAGGCCTGCCATTTTGCAAAGTTCTGACCCAGCTGTCTAGCCATCAAAATTTGGTTCTTGTCAGAGTCACTCAATTCCTTACCTTTTGGCCCATTTTTCCTGCCTCCAACACATCAACTTCGAGAATCGACTGTTTGCTTGCTGCCAAATATATCCACCCCTTGACAGGTGCCACTATAACAAGATAATGTTATTCACTTCACCTGTCATTGGTTTTAACATTGTGGCTGATCGGGGTATAGGGAAGAGCTATCAAATTAACTAAATAGTAGTAAAATGCAAAATCTGACACTTTCTCATCATCAGCCTGGGTCAGCTTTCACCAATTATATTGTTTATTCTTTTTAATTTTATAAAACAATGACTAACTCAAATAACTATTTAAATGTTTAAATGGTTCCTGGCTTGGTTAAATGAGTCCATACAGATGTGTGTGTGGTCTAGAAAGCACCAAAAAATCAATTCCATACCAGTTATTTTCATCAATCCTAATACATTCAGCTGATGAAATGATTTGTGACAGTTATTAGAAATAAAGAGTGCATTGTGGGAGATTGCAGTGCCCTTAAAATTGCCATGGAATTCCATTTTACAATTCAGCCACTAAGAGAAAAACAAGCATGGTCTGTGATGGTGCACTGAATTCTAAACAGGGATCTCTTTCAGTCATTGCTTTTGGTAAAAAATGGTAATGGCATTACCAAATAGTACCTGTGCATAAAAATGCTATCAGTCAAACATGCTAAAAGACAGAATAAGCAAATCTGCTTGAAGATCTGAAGATAAAATCAGATTTTAAGTATAACAAGTTGAAATGTGTGACAATATCAAAAGGAAAAAGTTTTGTCATAGTTACAAAATTTGAATGAAAGCAATATCAAATAAAAAAGACAATACATTTGCGTTGTCAAGTTATGAGATGCGTTCACACCTATACACCTAAAAGGTAAAGGTAGAGTAACTAATCTTTTAGTGCACAAGCAAAAAGTACAGGAGGCTGCGACAGCATCCAAGTTCATGACACTCACTCCCATATCTAGTTTGGTTGCACATGGTGGAAGAATGAGGGATTTTCTGTAGCTTAGTTGTGTTTTTATGTTTCGACTAACACCAAAATGTGTGTTACATCACTGTCAAGGACCTCCTCTAACTAATTCTCACATAAAAATGTGAACTTATTCTGTATTATTGGAAAAGACTAAAATGCGTATTGAGTTCCTAACATTAAAACAATGTTTTCAGAGGCCAGAACAACAAAGGACTGCAACAGATATTAGGCCAGTAGTGAAGCACTGGCATTTGATATTAGATCTTTAAATCTGTTTAGCACAGCTCAAGTCCGCTGCCTTTAAAAAAAAAAGCATGACGTGAATACAGAAGCATGTACGAGAGTGTGTGTGGGGTTGAGGACAGCAAAGGGAAAATCAATGTTTAATATTTCCCAGCTATGTCAAGGGATGGTCAAGTGTCTATATCCCAACTGAATATAGGCCATTATTACATATTAGTGCTATTCAAAGGCAATTGATTTCCCCCACTTTGGAGAGTCATCATCATTTCGCTGCCACATCAGTGACAGATGCTACTAATCTTGATTCAGCATCAGTTTTCCATGTTTCTTCTAATGCGGAATGCAGCATTTTAAATAGCCTGGTCTAAAAGGTGCATGCTACTCAAAACTGCAAACATTCCTAACTGCACAAAATCAGTTCATGCAGATTTTAACAATTAGATTTTATTAATTAGTAAATTTAACATATTTGTCTTTGAAGCCATTAGCAAATAGAAAGAAGGTCTCATATAAACCAGAAAGAATGTCTAACCACTCTCGATGTCTCTTTCTTGATATAAAGATATCTAGGTCCGAAAGCGGTTAGAAACAATCTGTCAGGTCTAATGTTTGATCTCGCTGGTTCTTCAGCCACTCCACCGTCAATTCTAAAGAAGCTCGGTGTCACTCTGGTTCCCAATCTTTCATTCGACACTCATATAAGTACTGTTACTACATTAACTTTCCTTCATCTACAAAACATTGCTAAGTTAAGAAGTGCATTAGCCTATATCTCCATGATGTAGAAATACTAGTCCATGCCTTTATTACTTCCAGACTTGATTATTGTAACAGCCTCTGGTCAGGCTGCTCCAACAAAAATCTAAACAAGCTTCAACTCGTCCAGAATGCAGCAGCTAGAGTCCTCACTAGAACCAAGAAATTTGACTACATCAGCCCAATATTACCCAGACTTCATTGGCTTCCAGTCAAATTTCGGAATGACGACAAAATTCTAGTATTGGCACATAAAGCCTTAAATAGCCTCGCTCCTGATTACCTCAGTGAAATTATCTCTTACTACGAACCTTCATAGTCACTCAGATCTCAAGGCGCTGACTACTTACATATGCCCAGAATTATGAAAGCTTCATCAGGGGGAAGAGCGTTCTCATATATAGCCCCCAAGCTCTGGAATACTATACCAAACAACAGTCCATTCTAAAAACATAATTGTTTAGTCAGGCTTTTTGTATCTTATTTTTCTTGTTAGATGGAAGCTGTAGAGCTGGGAGGCGGTGGGCTCAGAGAATTCAAGTAAACTGGGACATTGGTGTTGTTGCCCCACCACTCTTCACGTTCACTCAGGTTTGTGATGGTGTACTAGAGGTGCGCCAGTGGTTCAGGTCACACATCCATCTCTCACGTCCATCACACCTTATGGTTCTGCCCTTTCTAGATAGGGTGTTACAGTACAGGCCAAAAGTTTGGACACACCTTCGAATTCAATGTGTTTTCTTTGTTTTCAAGACCATTTACATCGGTAGATTCTCACTGAAGGGATCAAAACTATGAATGAACACATGTGGAGTTATGTACTTAACAAAAAAAGATTAAATAACTAAAAACATGTTTTATATTCTGGTTTCTTCAAAATAGCCACCATTACTGCTTTGCCCACATGTGTTTACTGCTAAACACCTCTGGGAACTCCTTCAAGACTGTTGGAAAACCATTTCAGGTGACGACCTCTTGAAGCTCATCGAGAGAATGCCAAGAGTGTGCAAAGCAGTAATCAGAGCAAAGGGAGGCTATTTTGAAGAAACTAGAATATAAAACATGTTTTCAGTTATTTCACATTTTTTGTTAAGTACATAACTCCACATGTGTTCATTCAAAGTTTTGATGCCTTCAGTGAGAATCTACCAATGTAAATTGTCATGAAAATAAAGAAAACACATTGAATGAAAAGGTGGTGTGTCCAAACTTTTGGCCTGTACTGTATGTTGGAGTCATAACTTGCACTCCTCACAGATATAAACAATCCTCTGAGGGGAACTGCTGCATATCCGCCAGACTGAAAACTGCCCTTGACTAATCCCAGCTCCACTTGGGCCCTTCCCCAGCATCAGGACACCACTGCCTAAAGCTCTGCCGGAGACTGTTGCTCTTAATCCTGATGTTTTTGGACTACAGACTCTCAGTTTCACTTCCAAAAATATTTACCTCTTTGGACACTTAGTGAAACCAACTCTGTTAGCGGTAGAGGGCCTATCGGTCTATAGTCTTGTTCATTAAGGCCCTCTCTTCTTATTTTTCTCCATAAAGATTGTTGTTCCTTTCTCTCTTGTTCTCCTTTTATGTCTTGGTTCCTCTCGAGGTTTCTTCCTCAAGCTGAGCGAGTTTTCCTCGCCTCTGTCGCCTTTGGCTTACTCACTAGGGCCTCGGACCTGGACTATGTTAAGCTGCTTTATGACAACCCTATTATAAGAAGCACTATATAAATACAATTCAATTTAATTGAATAAAGGGGTGCAAAAAAGGCACAATTGCTTAAGATCTGATTCATTAGCAGACACAATTCTTCAGTGTTGTGAGTTAAAAGGTCAGCATGATGTTTATTATTTAAGAATGTTACTTGCACATATGAAAGCACTATTGATTTATTGACTTTCTTTTTGAGGGCATTTTTATACCCTTTCTTTCATGTGCAAAAAATACCTCTTGCATCTTTAAAAGAGAAGAGAACAGGCGCTAAGGAGGCCGTCAGAATCATTCGCTGAAAGAAACGATTTGACCACACTTTGAGCTTGTTTCTGTTCACCACTGGGTGTTTTCACAGCAAATTAGCAAGACGCCAGCTCAGGAAACTCCCTGCAAAGGGCTAATGTGAGCTGAAAGAGCAAACTGAGAGCGGAAATGGCAGAATGGTTGGTGCTAACCATTAAGCTGTCGCACATGCAGGAAATGCCAGGTTATCTGAATTAGTGTGTGTTAGCCAGGGCCCAGGGGTAATTTTGAGAATGTGATTTAAAGAACAATTATGTAGAACAATTTTAGGCAATAAGTGAATAAAACAATGAAAGAATTTATAATGCACCAGAACACATGACTCAAAGAGGATTGAAATCCAGTAAAACCAGACATGGCTAGGAGTTAAAATACTGTGTTCCACTAACTTGGAATTTGCAACCATCACAAAAAAAAATTCCCTCTGCTATTACCATTCACAATTAGGCGCACTCCATTTTATGAGCTACTAATCCTAACCAGGGTTGCAGGGGATGCTAAAGCCTGTCACAGTAGCCACAGAGCAAGAGGGAGAGAGAAATTACCAAGACAGGTCAAACACATACACATGGTCAAATCGAGACACAATGAAGCATATTCAATTAACCTTACATGGTTGTTTCCAAGGGGAAAGAGATAAGGGGAGGATAATGTGTAAAATCTACATGGAAATCTATTTAAATCTAATCTTCTTAAGATTAAGGAACATAAAGACTATTGCAGTAGTAGTTCCAAATATAAAACTGACTACAAAGCTACAAAGGTAAATAAATCAGGGACTCCAAATCCATCACTCATATCACAATCATAAGCTGGCTAGCTAGTCACAAGTGAGAGATTCATTATATCTGCCTATTGCTTGTATTTCTTAACACTTGTATTACTTTACACTTTATTTTGTAAAGTATAATTTTACCATACCTCATCAGCGACACAGAAACCTATTGTTTTTTCCCCCACTTCACAACAAAAACAAGAATGGGGGAAGATGACGCAATTCCAGTTAAAATTTCCAATTTATGAGTCAATTCAAACACAGGCTTAGGTCTCTCCACTGGTAAGTGATACAGAACAATCAATTGGATTGAGATCTGTAAAATTTAGGGCCTGATTTTCACGGTCAGTCGCGCATTGTCTGAAGTCAGAAGCGCATTCGTCTTTAGGGGAGGGGCCAGGGCGAAGCGCCATAATCGCAACAGGTAAAATAAACTTTGCGCCTGGCGCAAAGTTCAAATGGGTTGTACTAAATGAGAAAATTAGTCATAGGTGTGTCTTGGGCATAGCATGCAATGAACCAATCAGAGGTCACACTCTCACTCCCTTTAAATACCCGGCGCATTGTCAGTGGCATGCGGTGAAGACACGAAGCAATTGATCTCCGGGGAGTTTTTGATTTCAAAAACACCATATAACAGTGCTATAAAAATCATCTATACCATAAAACTCAGTAATGAGACGTAAAAATGTTTTTTAATCAAATAAATATTGAATAAGAATTCTATTAAATAAAAATCACTCACACAAAATCTGCATACAATGCCAGAGCATTTTATTACTCATGATTCCCAAAAGCAGCAATGAATTTTATATTTCGAGGACTGCATAAAGTTTTCCCTCACATGAAAACGTTTTTTAAATGTGCGCCGCTGCTCGCTCCTGCTTATGAAAGAATCTGCGTGTGAGCGCATTGTCAACAGATGTCCATATTATAGCCTTAAACAATGCGCGAATGACTAAACACCAGGTTTTTTCTGGTCAGTGGCGCAATGACTTTCACTTCAAATAAAATAGCAAATTCGTGCTATGCACCTCGCCACACCCCTCCTTTCCAGTGTCCCGCCCCACCCAGCACAATACCATCTGCTATAAAAAAAGCGTTGATTTCTGGCGGAAAATTTAGCGATGCGCTCGCACAATATACCAATGATGGGTTGCGCCAGTGACGAAAGCACGTTGCGCCGTGTGCATTATCGGGCCCAAAGTCTGACCTGCCTAAGTTCTATCAGAATGTTAAGTGACCAACCAAAATGGATAATACCTTAGATCATATCTACACTTACATTAAACAGGCCACACAGCTTCCAACCTTAAGCCAGGCAGACCACCTCTGCTTCTAATCCCTACATACAATTTCTACTTCATAATCTGCGAATGCATGACTGTTTGTTGCTGAACTTTTATTTTTGCTAGAAAAGTGCAATAATATCATGTAATGTTTACAAAATATAACTGTACTGTTACAGGGTTGTTTGCCCAAGGATTACTTACCACTTTGTCATCAGTTTTACAAGTCTGCATGCATGTTGTCTATTTTAAAACAAGTTGTGGTGTGAACAAAAACTCATTTCTAAAACAGCATTATACCTTTTGATCGTTTTTATGAAATCTAGTCAAATAAAAACTATATAAACTATATAAACTGCACATCAATTTGCAATAAAAACATCTATAAATGGAAGAAACATCCATGAGTATTTAAAAAAACAGTTCACAGTAACAGATGGAGCCTAGCCCATTCATCCTTCTTTATCTCCATGTGTGGGCAAGTGACTGGATGAGGGCGTTCGATGAAATCCAAGACATCTTCAAATGGATACCACAGGATGCCATCATAAAGAGGCCAGAAGTACCTGTTTGGTCCTGCAAAGCTCGTGCATTTGACCTGCACATGGGATTCGTCTGTGGCAAGAATTATTCCCGGATAGAATTCTGCATCATATTTGATAACACACCATATTCCACACATGTTTGGATAATCCAAATTCATCTCTGTCTGAAGTACAGTGGATACTTGAATTGCAACTTGGTCAAATGTGAAGTGCTGTGTGTTCAAGCACTCACAGTCCAGTTGCTTTTTGTGAACCATGCAGCTTTTTTCCAGCAGCTACACAAACCACTTGATGAATCCGCATCGTGGATTGAATGACAGGCAAAATGCCTGGCATTCTCTGGAAGGCCTTCTCAATTTCCACAGCTTCAATAAAGTACAACCTAATGGCAGTGTTGTTCTCCTTCAGTACCCTGTACAGTGTTTGAGCATCAGGGATGTCACAACCTTGACTTATCAGTCTGTCTGCATTTCTTTTCAGCATTGCACCTTCACCATCTGGTGCGCCCTTCCCATGCCCTGCCTCAGAAAAATTCCAACTCCCTGCCCTGAATCCCCTCTTGGCCAGTTCTGTGCTAAACAAAAAGAAATTTCCTTTTTGTCTGTACAGGGTACAATGGCCGTCACTAAAGAAGTGCAGAGTTGTAATGTTGGGGTAGGCTTAGTCTCGCGTAACCAGACTTTCAGACTGACGGCTTCATAGCAGCTTTCTTTGGCCAAGGCCCGCACATAAGGCCATTTGACCGACATGTCAAACAACCATTCACAGATTGTTTCATTCAGCGTCACATTTCGGGGGCGTGGAAATGTCCCCACAACAACAGACCAGCGGGTCAGCCAGGCTTGGTAAATAATACTCTTCCCAAATCCTGTCGGCAAACAGGCTAAGATATCTCTTTTCGTCTCCACTAAGTTCCTCAAACAAAACTCCTGGACATCTCTTAAAGAGTCTATGCCGTGAACCTGGCATACTTTTGAGAATCCTACGTTTAGCTGATCTTGATAAATGCTCATTGTCACTCATGTAAATGCGACAGTTTTTCTTCTGCAATCACACGTCTGCGCTTTGTTTCCCGGCAGACCGAAAACAAATGCGACACTCACGTCCTCCGGATATCCGATAAAATTCAACCAATCAGATGATGACTTCGACATTCCTGAAGTGTTTCCAGTTAAGTGTACCACATGCATCAGACGTTTAGCCAACGTTCCGTGGGTGTGACATCTGAGGCTGAGACTAGGGTGGGCTTGGCACAGGATAGCAGAAAGAGACTTGTGCTTTGATGGCGATATGGTGGTAAAGAAAGTTAGCTGCTCATTCTGTCTGATGTAGAGAACACCTGTATGGAGGATGGCCTGCTCATGAGATGAACCAAAGTGAACAGACTGTATCTCTGTCCCATATGTGCAGATGAAATTTTCAAAAAAGTCCATGTGGATAAGGCATTCATCCACAGATATGTGTCTCTTCATTTCACAGCAGTGGGCATACTGCTGCTTAATGTTGAACAAATGTTTCCTAAACCTGTTGAGGAGTGAATGAAACATCTCCACAAGTTGTTCTTGAGTTTTATGCACCTCTTCCTTCACAGTAACGTTTACTGTTCGTCCATCATCATTTTTTCTTTGACCATCCGCTGGGGAAAGACAACTGTTTCACCAGTGCTGTATAAATTAGACATGGGAATAATTTCACTCTTGCACAGTCCACATTCACCATACATGCAATGCTTGTTCAGGGCACTGCAACAGACCTTTTCAACTAAATCTTCCAGTGCTGATGCTTCAATGAGCTTAAGCTGCTTGAGCTTCTCTGCCAAAAAAGCTAGGTTTTCAAGAAGCTTGCACAAACAAGTGTCATGATCGACAAGGGAGGGGTTTACCACCCAGAAAGGCCGGAGATGGCAAAACATGGAGTATGATAACATCCCTGTGTTCTCTGCAAGATATTTTCTATGCAGATTTTTCATAGTGTCACAGAGGAACCTTTTTTGCATCTTGTGTTTGTTCTTCGGGGGGGCTTCGTTGAAGCTTTTTTTTGTATTTCTCTTGAAGTTTCCTCTCTTGTTAAAGTAATTTCTCTAGTACTGCTATCTGCCTCATCAACTTCTCTCTTGTTTTTCTAGATTTTTTCTTCCCCTGTACAGATTGTCTAAAACAGAAAAATATTTACAACCAGCAAAGTTCATTAACAACTCAGTAGAAGCCAATCAGTGTGCATGTATGCAAATACATGATAAAGCAATGATGTATACAGATACCATGCTTACACTCCCACTCTCTCCCCCCCACTCACACGCATATGCATGCATGCAAACCTACACTTTCTCTAAAAAGTACATACACCTTACTACTGATTCCACACTTAAAATATCTTGAAGCCTGATGCGACATTGGCTCATCTCTTTCAGGACTTTGTGGAAGGGTTGCAATACTGTTTACAGCTTGTTGCCTTTTCTTTTTCCACTCCTTTGCCTTTCTCCACATCTTTCTCCTCAGTCTCAGCCTCTCTCATTTAGATCTTGGATACTTTTCTTTTTTCCTGCCTCAACATCTCTTTTCCATCTCTGCCATTCATTCATGAGGTACCTTGCCCTTCGTTCTGGATCAGCATTTCTTCTTGCCCTGTACTCTCTTTGGCTTTCTCCTGCTGTTTTTGCCATCATTAAATCTGAAAGTATTGACAAGTCAGTATACTTTAGATAAGTAACTGGTAAAATATACATGAACTTGAAAACAATGCTGAAAATTTCTCATATGAAAATGAGAGGCAAGATCACAGTCACTTATACAACTTTCATTTTAAAAATCTTAAATTTGTTTAGTTGGTAATGCAAACCACTAACATCCACTAATGACAAACATCCACATAAGTTCCAAATGATCATGTGCATATGAATATACATTAACTATAGCAAAGATATTCACCCCTGTTACAGTCATTCAACCACACAACACTGAAAAATGTAACGGAGTTGAATGTGATGGGGTTGAAGATTTTTTTTTCATCTAATGCTAATTCTTCACGCTAGCAGCTAGCAAGATGACACAGCACTATTTGGTTTAGATATTGTTCTATTTTATAGCTTTAAAAATAACTTTTTGATAAAAACCTTCTATACTATGAGTTTTCCCCTCAACAGTGTTGAACATCTAAGCTTGACAGAACCTATGTGTTCATAAAAACCATAAAATATTTATAAGAATTTAGAAAGACGTTTACCACATGCTATTCAAGAGACTTTGATGATTCCACTTCCTCATAAATGATGTCACAGGATCGAACCATTTTTTTTTAAAGGGGGTGGAGGTGGTTTCGTTACAGGGTTGAATTCAACTCAGGGACAGAGAAAAACACTTACATTTCCACTAAATTCAATCCCTTTTCCAAAGATAATATATTGTACATGGGAAGGGGTTAGCAGTGCCTAATTTTGCAAAAAAATAAATTATTATTCAACATTATTAACTCAAAATTAACCATGCTGTTGGTATGATGGACAATGGGGACAGGCAAAATTCTTCATACTCTTTGGAAAAACACAAATTAAAGGTTTAAATTAATGTAATTATAATTTTTTTTCAGCTAATTATTAAAAAACATGTAATAATTTGAAATGTTGATTTATGAATGTTATGAAAAGTTGAAGCAGCATTGCATCTTGGGACACTGAACCTACCAAATCTGTAGAATGACCCATTACCTCCTGGACAGCAACATTTGGCAGAGGTGGCAGGTTATTCAGTAGATCACCAACTTCAGGGGGCAGACCCTATTGTTGGATGTTTCAAGACCGGTCTTGGTCTCAAGACCACATTTACATGGTCACAGTCTCGAAGGTCTTTGTCTTGCTCGTCTTGGTCTCAGATCTCTTGATCTTGTCTTGGTCTCGTTGTCTTGGTCTTGCTAACTCAGATCGGCATAGTGGTTTGGAGAATTGAACTGTTTTCTCTCTCTCACTTCTCTCTGAAAGTTAATGTTCCATGCATGGGAGATGCCATTCATTGGTCCGTACAATATTTACATGAAATGCCCCGATTGATCAGGTTCATTTCTTTTTAACAAATTTCCTGAGCATATGCTCATATATGGGATATGTAAACTTCAATCCACCTGATAAGAAATAATCCATTTTAAATCAACTCAAAATTAGGTTTCTCCACAAAAACATACATTGTATCACATTAGCTGTACCCTGTAGGGCTGTCCCCAGACCATGAATGATATGGCATTATTAACGTTATCTGCCTCTCTCAGTCCGATAGCAATAGTCCCTACATTCGATGTGCTGCTACCAGAAGACAGTTGGTCTTCTTGATCAGCTTGTTTGACCTCCTTTTTAAAGAAATAGCCCAATGTGCATGTTTCTTTGTTATTTTCGACATGTAGCAACAATCTTGTAAACATGTATTGCTAACTAAACAAGCTTGTATTTTTTCATTAAGCATGTGTTCTGTTGTTCTTACCCTATTGAACGACAGGCCTGATTTCGTTGGCAGTGTGTTGTAATCACATGTCACTGCAAACATCAAGATGTCAGAATCTATTAAGCACTTGTCTTTATTCTTAATATTGTTTCATGTGACTGGTGTGCATGTCTTTATACTGTTTGATCACAATATTGTACCTAAAATGATGTTGTTTCACTAAATAAATGTGACTATTTACCTTTACATAACATCTGCATATCACAGTTGTTGACTTAACAAGCCTAATCCATTTCAGGGAACCTGATATCATACAGTGTAATTAGGCCAGTCATACTACAACTTGAACTTGAGTACTTTAATTTGATGTTATAATTTCATCTACCAATTAAGTATAATTGAAATCAGTTACATATTTCCCATTCTTAAGATAGTTATTGGAGGTGTTAGCTGTTTTGTCAGATGACTTTGGGACCAGTCAGTACCGTCATGTCAGTCCTCAACAGCACACAAAATTTAAGAAAGTCGTTTTTTGTCTCTGTCTCGGTCTTGGTCTCACCTTGATTTTGTCTTGTTCTTGACTCGATCTGGAATTAGTCTTGGTCTTGTCTTGGTCTTGATACCTCTGGTTTTGGTACTGGTTTTTTATCTTTCTCAATTGCTTTGGCTCAGTTGCATTCCCTTTTTTTTTGTTAAAATCACCTGGATTGTTCAGCACAAAACCATGGATCACCTGCAAAAGCTCATATCTCTCCCAAACAGTTTATGCATGTGTCAAAACAAAATTTAAACAAAAACCTCATATAAATAGTCAGTGCCCCCAAAATGAATTGTCCCTTTGGCATTGTGTGCAAGTCAAAATGCTTAGATGTTTTGTCACTAAGGCAGATAGTCTAGCTAACAGAATGTGTAAAACTGAAAAAAAGATAAACTAATCAGTTTAGATCATCAAGACCTATTTATTTGGAAAAAGTGCTAAATGTGGACTCATTGTGCGAACTGTAGGCTACTTGTACATAACCACTTCTGTATTTTCGTCTTTTGGGTTCCGCCACTTTTTTCTGCTTTCCAGTACTTACTGAAACTTTTCAGACACAGCGACAGTGGCCTGAGAATATGTCGGAAAATTATAGCTCCGGCACTTATTTTTTCTCACTTCAACCACTGTACATAACCATTGAGAAATGCCATTCTGTTGTGAACCATTGCAAGGTGTTTTTGAGATTTGTCTGTGTTGTTTTGAGTATGTTATTTCGGTTTCAAGAAATGAGCCAAACCAGTGGAGAAAAACTGTAACTTGGAAAACATAGAGTGGCCAGAAGTCTCCAGAAGTAAACCCCACTAAGCTTGTTTGGGATTAACTGGACAGAGAATTGAAAGCAAAGCCACCAAAATTAGGGCGTTCATTCTGTTCATTCAGTTAGGGTATTCATTTTGCATTCTGCTTCAGTACAATGAAAATAAAGGTATATCTAACTATCTATCTGAAAGAATGAATACCTTACTATTCCTCTAATTGTTTACAGTCACACACACTGCAAAAACACTACAGCACAGCTCCTGATTTTTCTCCGATGACTTATAGGAAGAATATGCCTGATGAAGGATCTCACATGAACACATTTCAGCATGCCAGTCCTCTCTCCCAGGACCTGAAGGGGATGGCAGGAAAGCACATGTGTCATTCTTTATTAATAATTTTTTTCTACTATGCCACAGAAACGTCAAAGGCCATCCCTAACAATTCGTGTGAAAAACCCATACACATCCAGGCCACCTGTACACAGACTAATTGTTCAAATTTACACAGGAGGATCTGACAGTGAGCATTCCTATCCCCCCTGTGAAATGTAATGGAGGAGCATAATATCCTGTCATTGCAGCATTTACTAAAATGGAAGCTTGATCGAAAGGGCTCTACCCACAGGGAAGTTTGTAAGGGACTGTAATGGGGGAGAGGATTAGCAGTGTCATCCAGAAGCAATAAAAAGATGCTGACGGAATTGCCTCTGCCATCTCCAAGTAAAACACTCCTTCAGCTGTAACATTCTAATGCAGAACATTTTCAAAGGCACAAACGTATGTTAAAAAACGTATGTCTTTCACCTTCCCATGTTGAAATGGTTGAGAATCAGGGGACTATGTCCAGAAGTATGATTTCTTTCTACCAATATTCCTCACACTTTGTGATGCCATCTTCCAGAAGCCACTCCAAACCAAAAGCCACACCTAGCAAAGCAGCTTCTAGTGGAACATACACTGCTGCCATCATGTCTTTTTCCTCTGAGTTGTAAACCCAGAGAGGATAGTCAATTCTATACATAGTGACATTTTTTCCATTTTAACCCATTCACTAAGTGAAGCAGTGAGCTGCCGGCCGCGAGGGGCACACAGGGATCACAGTATGTGGGTGTGCTCCCCGGGCAATCCCCGCAGTTCGTATTCAAACCCCAATCCTCTAATTGTAGGGTCAACACCCTAACCACTAGGCCATCCAGCTGCCCACAATAAATATATAGGCTGGCCACATGCTTTTGAGCAGGTTTAGTTTATCATTCAAAGTTCAGGTCACTGAGGTAGATCCATTTCTTTCCCTTACCCCAATTACTGCAAGTTCACTTCATTCCTCCTACTCCACTCCTCTCTGTTCCTTTAGGATTAGAGATGGCATGGTTGTGTCAAGTGTGGAAAAGCAAAGCCTTTAATAAAGTATTTGGAAATTACAGTACAGGAGGACACGTATCCCTCGGTTGTGTCTCGGTCTTGCTGTCTCGGTCTTGCTGTCTCGGTCTTGCTGTCTCAGATCAACATAGTGGTCGGGACATTTGGAGTCAACAGTATCCATGACACAGAACGTAATGTTCAAAAATGTGTCGTGCTCAAAAGCATCCGCTCTAAGCCAATGCTTTTTCGTGAATCAGAAGAGTCGACTCCCATTGAGCGAGAGCCAGCTCCCCACTTAATGCTCTCACACAGTGGCTCAGCTATGCTCCAGTCTCTACATATTGTGGCCAAATCACATGCAAAGATATAGTATAATATCACTATGTGATAAGCAAAAGGGTGAGAGACGCAACAGTCAGGTGGAACATGCATCTGTGCTCTCAGTTAGTGAGTGAGTGAGACAGTAGACAGTGCATCACAAAAACACATAAATAGAAATATGCCTGACACCCATAAACGAAGCAGCATCTGGCTGCAGTTTAAAGAGACTGCTAATAGCAGAGCAGTACCTTTACTGTAAAACAAAAATAACAGAAC
>JBBMFX010000080.1:19976897-19987709 GCA_037832545.1 Rhabdalestes septentrionalis | reverse complement strand
AGAGAGAAAAAAAACCCGACTAGTCGACTACTGGTGCCTTTATAGTCGACTAATCAACTATTCGACTTTTGTGTTAATGCCCTAGTACACACTGTGTGTGTGACATTTAAAATGGCATAATAATGGCATTAATATACAAATAATGATGATATTTAGACCAAGTTAATATTAAGATAATGACATTTAATGACCAGAAATAAAAACACTACATGTTTTTTTATTATATTTCATATGGTCTTGCAGCCACTACAGCCAACTGTCATCAGTTACACATTTGATATGCAGCACAGGATGGGGTCAACGTTCAATAAACTTTAACATGTGCTGATGCATACCTACCCCATTCTGTAACTTGCAGGGTGGCAAAACAACAGCTCATCAAAAAGTAAATGTCAAGAACTTATTTCCCATGACTGTGAGAATACTGTTTCTTTTGTGTTTCTTTTCCAATTGAAAAATTGTGCATAAAATCAGAAACATTTTGAAAAGGAGGATTCAATATATATCTGAGATTCTAATTATGCATTTTCCAAACTCAAACTTTTAATTCATATTAAGACTCGAGTGTAGTTATGAAAAGCACCACTTTCATCAATGTGGCCAATATTTCATCTAAATCTCTTTCATTAATTTCAGATAAACATTATTTATTTTCTTAGTCTCTGCATAAAAATGATCCATTCAGACATTCAGGTGTATTTCTCACAATCCACGTCTGGCTGGAAGTCTCATCAAGTCAAGACTTTATACCATCCGTCAGTTTTCTACAGTAAATACACTGCTCATACATTGGACTGTGTGTGATTGTTTTGATTTTCTCAAACAGTCATTAGTAAACCAATAGTCACAAGTGTTAGTATGTTTGTGATGGTTATAATGTGCTGGATCAGTGTGTTACAGGCTATTGGTATATTTAATAAAAATGCCTCTTGTACATCTCATCTACATGTACTACAGTACATTAAACTGTCTAGACAGTAATTATTAGGCTTTAATTAATCTTATTACAAATTGAACGTTATAACCCATTGTGTTATCAGATGCAGTATAAAAATAAACATCATGTAATAAGTTGAAGAGGACTTTTTGTGGATTTTGGTAGATTTTGTACACTAGCGGCTACTTTATTATTATCATCATCATCATCATTAGTAGTAGTTGTAGCGACATTATTATTATTATTATTATTATTATTATTATTATTATTATTATTATTATTATTATTATTATTATTATTATGATAGAACCTGCTACTAAACTAAACTAACATGTGACATAGTTATAAAAGTGTAACCCATGTGGGCCCTTGTGTACCTTGTTGAGGATGTCTTTCTCCCTGACTAATTCATCTATCTTCTTCTTGTCAGTCTCTGTCTGTTTTTTCATCGTCTCCATTTCTGGGAAAACAAGAAAGCGAAATGTTTTATGTTTTAACATTTCATGCCCCCTGCTTCACCGGTCCTCCAAGCAGGGTGTAGTGCTGATATCTGCATTTCTTTGAAAAAGCTTCCGCTATAAGACTGTTTTTGGAAGCACTTCATGCAAGTGAATGAGAGGCCAGCATGAAATAATTGCACAATTCAAAAAGCTCTTTATTTTTCCTGACCGGAGGCCAACAGCTGGGGAAAAAAGTCTGTAAGAAGGACAGGAAGAGAGAGAGGGGCAGAGAAAGAGAATATTACCCTTTAACTACATTGTTTTTTTTGGAATTGAATGTACAAGCATATCACCCTTGCAACCCTACGTAAAAAATGGGTGATTTAACTGAAAGGTCTGCCTCAAATTTTAGAGCAAATAACAGTGAATAAATAAAAGTTAATAAAATATAAAACTGATTTTTAGGTAAGATAAGTTCAAATAATGACAAATATAAAGGTTGTTTGTAAATTAATGCTTTTAAATTCAAATGTAAAAGGAATGTCTCAGCAGTAACAAAAGCATGATCTAATTAGACTTAGAATCAGAAAATTGTATTCATCCCCAGAGGAAACTGCTTATTATGGCTGCACAGAAACACAGAGACACAACATAATATATGTCTAAATTAAAATGTTGCATTAAAACCTCAAAATGAAATACACTATATTATTTACACAAATACTGGGCAGAAGTACTATAGATAAGAACCTTACAGTTAAGTGAATTACTTACAGCACAAATAGTGGTTAGGAGTATGAAACTGCACATAGTGGAGATGAGTAGAATTTAAGTAATAGTGACAAGTGATGACATTCACATGGTAAGATAAGATGTGAGTATTTCTCTCTTGTAGCCTAAAGAAGAGTTCTGTTCTGTTTCGTCTACACCACAGTTGGGTACACAAGTAGTAGAGTGGTCAGTATCATTATTATTTAACGTTAAGTTAACCGTTTGCTTCTTTAGAAGACAATTCAGCGCATGAGCTCAAATTTTAACATGATTCAGTATGATTAGTGTGAT
Source organism: Rhabdalestes septentrionalis (assembly GCA_037832545.1). NCBI lineage: Eukaryota > Metazoa > Chordata > Actinopteri > Characiformes > Alestidae > Rhabdalestes > Rhabdalestes septentrionalis. The sequence continues at coordinate 19,985,270 of JBBMFX010000080.1, read as the reverse complement.
TTACATGTACTTTTCAAAGAGACTGAATAGATAAATGTGATAAAAGGTATAATTTTGAGGAACTTTAATGAAATGTAATCAATGAAATTCATTGACCTTCTGGAATATTTACAGAGAGTTTAAAAAATCACTGCAATCAGTTCTAACTTTCAGAAAATCAGTTAAATATCGACCTTTAGGTCAGTTGGATTTGCATTTAAGGTGCATCTTACACTGCAGTGCAACAAAGCAATTTTCTATTTATCAACCTTTTGCCACATTTTTTCCTTTTCTGACATCAAAACAAGCGTATCAGAAGTGCGGATTCAAATCTGCCTTTGCAGAATATCAGTGCTGAATGTAAATGTGAAACTACGAATTAAGTGGTGTAATTCTGTGATTTCATATAAACAGTGATGTGAGCTAAATGTATAGTAAAATAGCCGTAGCAATGATACTGATGGCAAGATGCAATTCCATGGCAATTTTTTATTTGTTATTATAAAAATCAGTTTTTCTTTCTGGAATGTATTTTTTATATTATTTATTAAAGTTATAATTAATAATACATATATTTTTTTTTACATACAAATGTGAAATGTTTTTGGTACTTTTTGACATTTACAAAATGTGAAAAAATTGTTAAAAGTGCAGACTCAAAGAACAAAAATTCATGAAAGAAGTACATTAATAATTTAGGAAGAGCATTCAAATAACTGTAATGTAACTTGTAATGCAGCGCACATACAGAAAGAACTCTGGCTTTCTAAGGATTAAGGAAGTGAGGAATTCACAGTAATATGCAGGTAAAATTGAGGCTGAGGTGTACTTTCTCCATCACTGTGAAAAACTTCGGAACCCTGCAGATATCTGTTAGGACAAAATGTCAGATTGGATCCCGAATTGCTTCCCAGACACGTACAATTCTTGTTGAGGAAAAGGACATGCTGCAGAAGCATTTCAGTGTGACAGAGCCTGGGGGATGTGGAAGAAATCCACCAGTGCTTTAAACTCAACCTGTAAAGAGCCTCCACACAAAGACTCTGGATGACCTGTTCAAGCTCCTGCCCTTAAACCGTCTGCTGAAACACGTTTGTGTGTGTGCGTGTGTCTGATTTTTTGTTTGTGTATGTGTATCCATTTTAGCGCAGTAACATGGTGATTGGATTGGTATGCTAATGACCATAAGAAACAATAAAAAGAGCTGCTGTATTATGACTGCGGTAGATTTCATTGCTCTCATTATCTTTATTGGTATTGTTATCTTACTATATACTTCTTTAGCGGGTGTATGAGACATAAAACCGAAGTGGGAGGAGAGTAGCATGGACTATAAAAAAAACAGAGGAAGAAGGAGAGAGGAAGAGAGACGTAGAGAGAGACTATGTCAGTGAGCAAGTGAGTATAAGTGCAACAGTAGAAAGATAATGTAGTTGCGTGTGTATGTGTGTGTGTGTGTGTGAGAGAGAGAGAGAGAGAGAAAGAGAAAGAGAAAGAGAAAGAGAAAGAGAAAGAGAAAGAGAAAGAGAAAGAGAAAGAGAAAGAGAAAGAGAAATAGTGCATAAGTATAGGGTTGGTAAATGTGTGCATGTGTAACAGAGAGAGAGAGACAGATTAAATTTTAAAAAAAGATATTGCTTATTAATTTTATAAAGGTTGCTGATTATGATCATTTAGTGATCTCTAACTCTAACCCAAGTCCTGCACTGGACCCATTCACCTGCAGAGCTCCAACCTCCTACCTTACCTGACTGACACAAGCACATCTAATCCAGTCAGTCCAGTATTTCTGCATTACTTTATCAGTAGCAGAGTTAGCAGACTGTTGTTTTAACTTGAGGTGGACCTCCAGGACCAGTGTGTTAAGTAGATTAAGCAGCCATCTCTATGGTGTTACCATGCTGAAATGAGAAATTGGAGACTGGCACTGTTAGAATATATTGAGAAGCTTATTAGCCAGTAGGTTAAACATCATCGTTATGCATGTGCGGAAATATGCTCAGACATTTGCGGCGCATGAAATAAGACAAAAAAAGGATCAAGCAAACTGTGCAAACTGACATATTTATGCAACAGCTTTACAGGTATTTTATATGTGTAATTCTTTTTTTATCTTTCCTTAGTCTTATTTATGTTTGTTGTTAATTACATTGCCTATGGTGCCTCATCCACAGAAATACACTGAGACCTTGATTTACTAAGATCCCAAGTACTAATTTGCACATGTATCGCAGTAGATTAGGGTAGTGGGCGTTTTGTGGGTGATTTACAATGCATAATTGTGCATGTGATGACACGTGAAAACGGTGAAGAAAGCAGTATGTAAATAAGATTCAGCATGATGAGCTGGAATCAAAAAGGTAAAAGCTGACAGATTAGCGAAGAAAAGAAGCAAAAAAAGAAATGAGACAAAAAGACTGAAGGAGTAAAGGGAAGAAAAAATGCATATAATTAAATCTTGGTATTTAAAGGCACGTTTCTATTGGCATGCAAAAACCGTGCTGTATCTAAACTGTACTGTGATGGCATGGAACATGCAGCACGGTTTTATTTTCCATTGTATCAGTAATGGTGTCTCTGATGCGTCCGTCCACAACACAGTTCTCCCCCCACGGTTTGTGGCAAGTCCTTGTCTCTAAACCATGGAGTCAAACCAGTGAAAGGTTGAGGTGGCATTTGGCTGACGCTCATATCCAGAGTGACTTACAATCATTAGCTACTGTGACAGTTCCCCTGGAGCAACTGAGTTAAGTATCTTTTATTTATATATATATATTTTAGGGTTTTTTTCTTATCTTATTTAGTGATAAATACCAAACCCAGCTAAATCTTGAACCACAGAAACACAAGCACCATTGGTTCCCTTTTGGGTAAGACATTGTTTTTGATTCTGCAGTGGAAAAATGCCCTAAGGGAGTCCAAGTGCACGTGACCGGGAAGGAGAACAAAATTAGAAGAATTGCAAGTAGAGTGTTTAAATTTTAAAAAAGAAAGAAAAAAAGGGACCATCTGAAACTGAATGGAGATGTGGATCGGAAACCCTTATCTCCATACCATTCACACTTCCAGTCTCCTGCTCTCCCTTACCACCCTCTTCTTCAGTGTTTGCTTCATTGTTATGATCATGCTGTCCAGAAATCGATTGTAAGATAACGGCAACAATAAAGATAATGAGAGCAATAAAAGCCACAGCAGTCAAAATAGAGCAGCTTCTATCATGGCTTGTTCTTTCAGCAAACAATCCCGCCCCCTCCTCCTCTCCTCAGCCAGTCAGATCACTGACATGCCTGTCATAGCCCATCTCATCAATCACCGTGGCAACCCTGATTAAGATGACAACATCCATCACCTTGGAAACCTTGATTAAGATGACAACCCAGCTTGAGCTCCATCCATCACCCAGTAAAAACACCCTCGGCCTGCAGCGGCCAGTCGAGACTAGGGGCTGAAATAACAAGCACCTCCTTGGAAAAAATGAAATGAAATAAAATAAAATACATAAATAAACTGCACAGTGGTCATTTGAAAAACAATTTGACACAACTGGTCAAACAAACTGGTCAAAAAATCTTTTTTTTCCAATATAGGGAGCATTAACTAGATTCAAACCCCTGACGGCGCTTTGACACCAAGAGGGCATGGAAGTTCTTTCATAAATCAGGACTTTTTATTGGGGCAAATAATTTGACCCAAATGTGAACATGGTCCAACAGGAATGCTCTGCACTTCTTCTCCGATTGGATAGACTTGAAGAAATGGTCTACGGAGTTTCAACGTGACTCCTTATCATAATGGTTAAACCGTTGAGAATAATAATTGTGAGGTTGTTCTTTATGGTAATGGTAATTCATAAGCTGAGGTTGACCTTTATGGAAATGGTAATTCAATCACTTTCACAAAAGAAGTCATTGAACAGTTGCTAAATTATTTAACATTTAGGTGAAACACATTTCTTGTAAAATATTTCCAGAAATACATCTATCAAATGGTTAAATCATCCTACAAAGGTTTTTGTAAATTAAAGACATAAATCTGTGTAATTAAATCATTGTAATAGTTTTCCAGAAGTACCTGGATTTACCTGGAACTCTTTTTTGTACCATTAGTACCATTTTTCCTTATGCCGAAGCAAACACCCCATGTAACACTGAAAGGTAAAACACACAGAGAGGCAGGAAAAATAACTGCATTTTTAAGTTTGTCAATATATAAAACCAGCCCTGTCCAAATATTTCCTATGACATGTATTGTTAAAATTCAGGGTAAGTCATGTAAGTGTTTATTGTCATTTCAACTATATATATATATTGAAATGAAACGAAGATCCTCTAGGACTATGGTGCTACACAAAGAACAATGACTCTGCAAAGAATAAAAACAGAACACTACAAGACTACACAGATGTGGGCAGGACAAAACTAAAGAGAGAACACAAAAAAACCCAAACAGTTCATATTTTACAGGACAAGACAACATACAGTTCAGTCAAGAGGCGCAGTAAAGGTTATAGTGTAAGTGAATATAGTATTATACTATGTGCTAGCTTTAGAGTTGTTTCATGTGCAAAAAATGCAATAGAATGCAAAAATTGTGGTGAATACAGCAGTAAATAATTATGCAAAATAGCAAGTAGATGCAACTGGATTAGAAAAAAATGTACAGTATGTAAAGAAATACAGGGTATTTACAGTGCCAGTTGGAGTTTCTTTGTTTATTGCAGAACAGTTTAGTGTGTGTGTGCCAGAAAGCGATGAACAGTTTGTTACTCAGTTCTGATTTAAGAGTCGGATGACTGGAGGTAGAAACTGGGAGCGAATGTTGCAAAAGTTTCTACCAGATGGAAGGGTCAAAATGAGGGTGTGGAGGAAGTGTGTGGGGTCATCAACAATGCTGGTGGCTTTGCAGATGCAGTGTGTGATGTAAGTGTTGCAACATAGGGGAGACAGACCCCAGTGATCTTTTCATCAGACCCTACTATCCCCTGTAGGGTATTGAGATCTGATGCGGCATAATTTCTGTACCATGCTTGGATGCAACTACAGAGAGTGCTCTCTATAGTCCCTCTGTTGAATGACTCAGTGACCCACCACGGTCATGGTCAGGAAGCAAACAATGGCAAGTAGGATGGATGGGAATGCTGGCCAGCTTGCATTACGCTGTAGCCTAGCATGGACCTTGACCACTTGCAAGGCTTCTACTTCATCGCAAACTTGAAATATCCCCTTACATGTCCAGTGGCATCAGGCAAAGCCATGGTCTGCAGGTCAGGTCCGCGTAACAAGCTGAGGACGCAGAGCTTTTCCAGCTGTCTATTCTCAAAGGCAAATTTCTTGGCCGAATACATGTGAGCAAAGATTTGATGTGAAATGCAAAGATTGCTTCAACTGGCCGTTTATATTACATATGCATATATTTAAAACATGCCCAAGTTATCCCAGAGGTTTCCACTATAAGGGAGTTAAAGGGTTTTATATTCTTCGCTAAGTCTAGCGTAATGCGTCAAAATTAATGACTGCAGTAATCGATGGTATGATAAAGGTGCAGCAGAGATTAGGTTGAAAAACGATCAACCATTTCTTAAAGGCATCTCATTATCAGTCCAAGTCCAGGGAAGCATGTGTGCTGCAGGATTATCTCTTTTCCTTGCTTTAATGCACCTGATTCAATTCATTAGGCAATTAGTCAGTGAAGTCAAGTGTGTGAAGAGTGGGGAAAATATCAAATTTGCAGTGCACTGATTCAAGGAACATAGCTAACTAATAAATCACTGCCTTGTGAAATAACCCCAGAGCCGTCTTCCTCTGTTTTGACTTTTATAAAATAGTGAAACTCTGCCTAAAGCATAATTCTCATGCAATAATAGTTTCAGCATATTAAAGGCTTGTGCGACTGCAACTCTGCCAGATAAAGACATTTTACTTCTTCTATATTCTAAAAATGCAATTTTACCTTTGGAGCTGTAGACAACCTGCAAACAGGGACTAATTGTGTGTGTTCTGTGGCCCCAAACAAAGCTCTGTCATTTTGGTGAGCACATCAGTCTTTGATGGACCTCCAGACAGTCAACATTTCTCACAAAACCCCTTGGTCAAAAGAAGGAATGGCAATGTTAGTTTTAATTACCACCAGATTATCATCTGCTTCAGAACCGGCCTGGCATGTCTGTCAAGTTGTCTGTAAGCTGGGATCAGCATGATATGTGACCGGTGTAGTTTAGTCGGGGCCAGGACTTGGCACAGTATGCACCACGGAAGTTTTTTTAAGACAGCCTAGCATATTCTCCCCCCTTGTCCAAAAGTCCACATACTGATGTAATTCAAGGAAAAGTGACCTGAGATTTGAATGTTCAAAATCTCAGTCAAGTCAGATTTGGTCCATTTTACTGACCAGGGAGCAAATTCTCACGATCAGGATGGACGGGATAGCAGACGGGCCAGCGTTAGCTTTTAGCCTAGCATGGATCTCGGCACACCAACCATGCTTCCATTTCCTCACCTAGTGATGGTGCTTTCAGAGGGCCCTGTCACCAGAGCAAGCAGACGTCTTGGACCTTGGACCGTTATAAAATTGTTTACACATGCTAAAGTAACCATGAACTTTTGATGTCCAAAATATGGTATGATTCTAACTTAAGAAGTCATACACATGACCTGACTGTCGCAGAGAAGAATTTTGTTTAGTTAACAAATGACAGTACAATGTATCTACAAACACACCAGATTCTCAGGTCCGATAGAACATCATCAGGGAAGATATCCAACAACGGTGACATATGTGGGTCATAAAATTTAGAATTCCGGTAGCCAATGAGTGCAGTTCTCCACCATCATTCATCTTCATTTTGATGTTCAAAGGTCTTCTATGTTGTTTTTTACTATTCTGTTAGAGCACATTGCTAGGTGCGTCCCAATGCTCTGGTGAATTCAAAATTGTTAGGTGTTAAGTACAAATCCCTGTTTACCTATACTATATTTGAGGGCACTCTAAATATATTTGAGTAAAAATATGTGCTTTGAACAACCTGTGATTATTTTATGCTAAGTGAAATGACAGGTTGGAACAAGGCAATTGTCAGTTTCAAAGTTTAAACAGTTTGAAATGATTGTTTGAGACAGTGAGAGGAAAAAAGATGAGCTTAGGGCATTGGTTGAAGCATGGTGAAATTCTGAGTGCAGAGAGTGTGACAGTGTCATCTTGCTCTACTGTCAAAAGCATTAAGAGCCAGTGAGTAGGGACTTTCACACTTAAGTGAGAAGAGTAGTAATAATGGCTAAACATGTTTATAGTATAGCAGTATCCATAAAATAAAGACATTTGTTTAGGTACACTTTAGGGACAGAACACTTAAAAACTAAGTGACAGTATGTTAGTGTGTATGTTTTATTTGGCAGTGATTCACTGGCAAAGCGCATGAGGAGGGTGCACAGTTTAAATTGTTCTACTCTCAGTTTCTTACAATAAGAAACAAAACCTGATGGATGCACTGATTTGTGCACTGTATATATCTATTGTTTATAGGAAAAAGGGTTATTTACCCAGCAAATAGAGGTGCACAAGCCAGTCTATTTCTTAGTGCTGGTACCAAGCCCGCGTAAATGGGGAGGCTAACGTCAGGAAGGGCATCCCTGTCTATAACTTTCAAAAAACTATAACCAAAAAAATATTACATTTGGTTCATAGATCTGTCGAGGCCCAGGTTGATAACACTAATAATAATAATACAAATAATAATAGTATTCTTAATGTTATCATATTTTGATATAAATTCTATTTCCAAGCTTTCTATTTTTGTCAATAAAATATTTCTAAATCTGTCAAAGGCTATGCATTAGGGGTGTGACGAGACGGTTTTCCCACGGAAAAAATTAGGGAAAAAAAACATTTCAGGAGAACTGGGGTTTGAAAGTATTCTAAGTATTCTCTCACATTCCAAACAAATCCAAGATGTAACACATCACATCAAAAAATCACGTACACAACAATCCTAAACTGACCAAAATCAATATCCTTTGCTCATGCACTCAATTAAGGAGACTTGGACCTATAAATAATTTTGAAATAACTGTTATTTAATTGAAGGTGAAGAAAGAAAACGGCAGCAGCAGCAGATTAAAACAAAAATTTTGAGTAATCGAAACTAACCACATAGATTAAGTGGCTCATTAAATAAAACGAAAAGTTAGTGTGAGCCCTTTCCTTGGTGACTTCAGGACACAGAGACCTCTATCTACCTATCAGAGATATCACATTTGAATTTGGCTGTTTTAATATTAAATCAATTTAAAACTTGCAGTTGGAAGAGTCTGCATGCACCTCGGAGTTTTGCCGCTCGTAAGGTCCGTGGTGGTCAAAAGTAATGGGACACCGCGATTTTAGCGTCTTTTAACTCCGGGG
>JBBMFX010000080.1:19927924-19959411 GCA_037832545.1 Rhabdalestes septentrionalis | reverse complement strand
GTGTGTGTGTGTGTGTGTGTGTGTGTGTGTGTGTGTGTGTGTGTGTGTGTTTGTGTGTGTGTGTGTGTGTGTGCATGTGCGTGTATGCGTATGTCCCTGTCGGGCAAACAGAAACTGATATGCTTCCCTGATTTTTGGCTATGATAACACATGCCCCAGCTGCTCATGCTCTGTTAATGTTTACCCAAAACTGATTCGTTCCCACATGCAAATTCACTGTAAATCATTAAACAGGTATAACTTTATACATAAGTTATGTGACAGTTCTGAGCATTTATATTACCTATGGTGCTGTTCAGATTTATGGTTTCTCTAACAGGGTAAAAATGTAATGTTCACACTTGTCCTCCCAAGTCAGCTAGAATACTAATAAAGCCTCTTCCCAACCAATCAGCATCATTAAAACTGCATCCCCAAATCTCACACTTACTTCAAACCTTGTTAACCATGAGGTTTCTGATGTATGTGGTGACTTACGTGGTCTATGACATAATGTTATCTACAAAAATGGACAAAAGTATTGTTGCACTGCTGAGAACTGTGGTGGCAGCAGCTTGAAGGCTGGGTTTTCTCTGCTTTTTGTCTGTTTTTATAGAAAACTGCATGAGCATATCTTGGCTGAACAAGCGCTTTTGGAGAAAATGTTTCAAATTTGACTTTCTGCCAACATGTCACTCAAACAGAATTAACCGAACTTTCAAACGGTTCAAAGTAAATGTTCACACAGTCATGGCAAGTCGCACAGTAGTTTTCAGTCTCAGTCCGGAGGTGACTGTATTGTTTACCCGCTTTGCTGGCGCGGGGAAACACCGCACTAATGTAATTAAAGGCCGTGTTTACCTCACCATCTATGTCCATTTACTTTGGCAATCTCACTTTCTTCCTTCCATTGCAACCCACTTTTGCGCTGAATGTGGAACTTTTACAATAAATAGGGTAAATTTTACTCCAAGCCCAATCAAGCAAAGGTTTAGAGTGTAACTCATTACTGTCCATTGACAGCAGTAAATACTGTGCAACTAGCATGTAATGGCATGTTATTAGACCTTAAATTTGAAATGTGTCCCATGCTAATGGAGTAATGGACCAATTGACACTGTGCAAACTGCATACTAGATCACCCCACACTTACCTCAAACCATGTTGACCTATGGATTAATGTCTAACAGACTTGCTTACATTGTTTCTGACATTATATGAAGGATTATTTCTATAAAAATTGACCAACTCTTGCTAACTAAAGAAGCAAACACTTCATTACCAAACCATCTCTTGGGTGGTCATCTTAATTACTTTAATGGCTACTTAATGGCTTCTTAAATGGCAAGTTACTATTTTTACTTACTTAAGGACATTTTGTAACGTTTACATGGTAATCTGGCTTTGGTTTCCAGAGAAATCTCTGACATCGCCTTCCCTACAAGACCCATATGACGTCCGGACACGAAGTCTAGGTGTAGGAAGTCCTTTCTTTGGTCCACAAAACAAGAACCAATCATGGATTTAGTGAGAGGGTAAACAAGCGAAATGGAATCAGACTTCATTTGGAGTCTGTCTTCAGTGTATCATGAGGGGGACGCTCCAGAGTATGGCATGGTGTACTGTTTGTCTCATTGTTGAATTTGTTGCAGAATACCTAAAACCACACTCACTTTTCATGTGTCTTCTGTGTATCCATCCTTTAGGTCAAGCTAAAAGGCTAGTTTGACCTAGCATCTGAACTTCAGTACTAGCGCTAAAAGAAGTTTTCTACACACTGCAAGAACTGCCAGATAACCCCCCAAACCCATCCAAAATGGATTTCTCAACCGCCCCTTCAACACGGCCACTGATTAATGTAAAATCAAATGTGCCTCAGCAAAATGTATGAAAATATGAAGCAGCTGGGCCATATTAGTGCTAACGTTCAGAACAATAAACATGCTGTTGTGATCGGAACTGCAATTTAAAGCCTGTCTCTTTGAGCCGAGAGGAGGATCAAACTACTACCACATGTAGCAGAGAAGAGAGAGTTGAGATGAGCTCCACTGAACAGGAACACTGCACAGCTCTAGGACTTTAGCCGTACATCACTTCTTGGATCCACATTGTATCAGAGAATGAGTGATGGTCTGCGATCAGCTTGCAACATTCAACTGTGTTCGTGAGGGAATGGGAAGCAAAAATTCTTGTTCTGAAAAGAGTTGAACCTGGTACACCAACAGGATTTTGATTAAAGTGTTTAATGCAGATTTTCTCAATTTTAACTATGTCAAAAAACTCAGTAATAGGGTTTTCATAATTCTAGAATTTTTAAATGCCATTATCAATACAAGTCTCACAATATTCCCAAATTATGTCATGGCAGAAAATTAATAAACTGCCTGATTGATAAAGATTGTTAAATACAGTTTACATTGATTGAGGTTAATTTAGCAAACTGCATTTTTAAATGTGATATTTGATTAACTCATAGGAAGAGTGCAGCACCAGAGTAATACCAACCCATGTAGAATGAAGAACTCAAAGTATCAAAAGCTCCATGAAGGCTGGGCATCCACTCCCAGATCTGAAAAATAATAATGCTTAAATCTAATGATAATTATATTGGCCCTTCAAGCTGGTTTGGAGACATTACAACATACAGCTGAATTTATTTCAAAATAATATAGTGAAAAAGTATTAATTGATATGTTTTTCCCTGTTGGTCTAATGGTCAGGCATCCTAATATCTTTGTCCATATAGTGTATATAGGCATGATGAGGGACAGTAGAAGGTAATTGTTTGTAATAAAAGAAATGGTGAATGTAGAATCCAGGTGTATCTATTTCTCACAGTGAGTATCTGGTGATTTGTGTAGTAGGTGAAAATTAGTATTGCCTTTGTCTAAACCGTTTGCAAGTCCCACTATCTCAACTGATATTATTCAGACTGGCCAAAGATAGCAGCTGTTTCTGATAGCAACATAGCATATGTTGCAAAGTTGGCCAAGCTTTCGAGTTTAGATTCAGTATTGAGTGACCAGTTTATAATGCTGGACTGCTTGGGCTCTGCTTTGAACCAACTGAACATAAATTTGCCACCATGCTAAGTTCATCTAAGTTAAATCTATATTATATAACACAAACGTTTGGCAAAAAACTTTTGAGCATGTTAACATTCCATGATATGAACTGGACTTTTTCCATCACATTTTAAAATGAATGCAACTACCACAAATGCAACTACCAGAAAAGTACACACACAGGCATCGATGATTGATTAAATGAAGGCATAGTTGCTGAACAATAGCAGAATGGTTATCGGTTGAAACTGTACTTGAACTGTGCCCAAATTCATCATTTGGCTCATGCGACTAAGCAGTGAGTTTCTCTGTTTTATATTTGTACAGTGAGTAAATCTCCTCTGTCCAGTGCATATGGCTATCAACCCTCTGGACAGCAGGCAATAAGCCACTACACTGCTCTAATCATAATCCTTCTCAAGCTGGGTGTCCCTCTGTGAATGAGAATATCATGAGTGAGTTTGTGTGTGTGTGTGTGTGTGTGTATGTGTCCCAGAATTCGTGGCCTTTTGATCAACTCAGTGGACTAGAATACATTTTTTCATCAGTTAAAAGATTGTTATGTTGTAGTAGTGTAACAGAACAGTTCTAAAATGAAGGTGATTCTACAATCTGATTGGCTGGGCCCCTATATATATATTTCAGCTGGCAACAAGCTACTTAGCCCTAACTGATGCAGTGAGTAGCTTCTCATTTCTTCTCAAAAGACACATCCTGTGGTTGTGGAAAGGATGTTAGTGTTTAAAAAAGGTCAATTTATAGCCATGCATCAAGAGAACATCTAAGTAGACCTCTGAAACTACTAAAACTGGTTTAAGAACTGTCCAACACATTATTAAACACTTGAAGGATGGTGGGGAACCATCGTTTTCGAGGAAGAATCGTGGGCGGAAAAAATCTTGATTGATCGTGATCAGCAAATGCTTACATGTTTGGAGAAATCAGATGGTGAAAGAACAACAGTAGAACTCGTGCCTATGTTTAAAAGTAAAAATAAGAGCACAATGTGAAGGTAAATCAATGGTTTGGGATTAAACAGCTGTGTAGCCTGAATAAAACCAATTTTCAATGAGGCTAATCGAATAAATGACTTCAGTTTGCTAGGGAGCATAAAGACTGGACTCTAGCAATGGAGGATGGTCATGGGGTCCAATGAGTCCAGATTTAACCCGTTCAAGAGTGATGGGCACGTCAGTGTAAGAAGAGAGGTGGATGAAGTGATGCTTCCATCATGCCTAGTGCCTACCTTACAAGCCTGTGGGGGAAGTGCTATGATCTGGGGTTGCTGCACTCGGTCAGGTCTCGGTTCAGTCACGCTATGTGCCCAAAGAATGGGAACAGCTGACCTGAATTTACTGAATAACCAGGTAATGCCATCAGTGGATATTCCATGATGGCATATGCCAAGAGGACAATCCCAGGATTCATCGGACTCAGTCTGTGAAAGGGTGGTTCAGGAAGCATTTTTAACACACTGACTGGCCCCACAGATTCCAGACATGAACCCAATTGAGAATCTTTGGGAGGTGCTTGAAAAGACTTTGCACAGCGGTAGGACTCTTCCATCATAGCTACAAGATCATGGCGACAAATAAATGCAACTCTGGATGGAAATAAATGTTGTGACATTGCAGGAGCTTATCAGAATTATGTGGTTAACTCACTGGCTCTTACCAAGCCATTTATGGTTAAGAGTGGCATAACTCTTATCTCATATTTGCATTAATTCACTAGCAAAGTGGACAAAATGAGAAGAAAGTACAAGCAGCATAACCATAGAACAGAATAAAAGCTATAGCTACACTACAGCCAACAATGACACACACCTGAGCTTTAGTGTCTTGAAGTCTGCTCATAAACCTACTGTGTGTTTTGCTCTGCATTTGTTATTGGTCTGTTTGTCTGTTGGATCATCACCCCTGTTCATCCTAGATATGGATATGAGACATGTAGAGCATGAAAGGGTGTTCCTCATATTAAGGACTGGAACGATGTCAGTATGACCAAACTGCCACTGTGTAACAGCTTTGCAGTGCCAATGATGTTTTAAAGGTTATATTGTATATCAGTTGTGCTGAACCTAATTGTGACTCCCCATTCTCAGAAGAAAGAATGATTCTAAGATCTACTTTGAACAAAAATTATTCAAGCAACACCGCTATTTAATGAAAGCAAGCTGTCCCCGATTAGCACGATTCAAATCCTGCATGCTAACTTGTGACTGCTAGTTTCCATTCATTATTAGCAACATAACATTAGAGCATGTGCTTGTCCTATTCCTTTAATCTCATGAACTTCTATTACACTTGGTTGTCACACTTCTATTAGTCCTGCTTGAAATGAGTGAGACTTTGTCTGATGTCTTACATGTTACTTCTGAGAAACAGCATTTCCTCTTTCTTTGATCTAAATGTCTCACTGATGACTTAACTCTTGGTGCCAAGCTCATCTGAATATATTTACCTTAAGATCTCATTATTTTCATAAGATCTCCTTATTTCTCATTTTTTTCCTTTCAGTCTGTCAGTGCATACTTTCTTCTCATTCTTTCAGTGAAATGCTCATGTTTATCTCCTCTTTTATTCTATTGGAGGGATTTGGGAGAAAGAATTCAGACATAAGAGAGCATTCATTAATACAGTATTAACAGTGGCAGGGCTCCCTAGCGGGTCCAACCAGTACAGCCCCTCCGTTATTATGGCGGGGGGGCGCACTGCTTTGTGCACCACCGCTTCAAGATTGTAGTGCAAAAAGGCTCTTTATGCAGTCTTTATGATACTTTTTCATTTAGATCCCTGTAGTTTTATTACCACTGACAGGAATTATATTAGGAATACTTTGCTTATCTTAAAACCATTATTTAATTTCAGTGCTCTGCGTGGGGCCCCTCAAGGGTATAGCCCTGAGGCAAACACCCAGCTGACTTTGCCTGTGAATACTGTGTGATGCCCTATTGTTCACTTCAAAATGATTCTTTAATTCTGAAGAAAGACTAAATATTTAGATATATAATTTAAAGCATATTGTTCACTACTACTTTATCTAGGAGGTGAAGTGACTATGTAAAGTTTGTAGTTAGGAGTGAGGAAAGAAAGCGTGTGTAATGTTGTATTATTCATACCGTGAGACGGATCCGATTGATGCTTTGAAAAACTGCATTGAGATTAAAATTTGTCCTTGGTTGTCTTGCCTGAACATTTAGTACCACAGGCCAGATCCAAATGTAATTTATTTATCTGTATGGATCAAGGCCAAGAAGATGAAAGAAGCGCTCCCCTGCAGCTTGTATATACATATGTGTGTGTGTGTGTGTGTGTGTGTGTGTGTGTGTGTGTGTGTGTGTGTATACACACGGTCAAGTTTACTGCCATCATCTGTTGTCGTAATGGCAGCTGCAGAGGTTTCCACGACGACCAGTGATTGTGTTTCCTGGGTGTTCAGTTCACTCACACACACACACAAACACACACACACACACACACACACACACACACATATACACTCACACACATACATACACACATATATACACACACATACACACACACACACATAGACACACACACACATAAACATACACACACCCACACACAAATGCACACACATGTACAAACACACACTTACTCACATACACACACACACACACACACACACACACACACACACACACACACACACGAAAACCCATGGGCATAAACAAAGACATTCAATAAGTCATTCATCACCACCTAAAGACATTTCCTAAAGGCACATAATGACTCATAATAAAACCTTGAAACTTACAAGTCTTTCTTTTAGTTTTGGCATTGAAATGTTCTGAACACAATACAAAAATCAAAAAACAAAAAAGATTTTCTTTTTCTTTATAACATTCGAAACCAGCGGCCATCATTTACATGGGGTGAACATTTCATGACAAATGGATCAATAGAAATGACTCAAAGTAAAATGTAACTTTAACATACACAAAAAGGTTAAAACAGTATCTGTATTCGTCCTCATGTGCCAAATGATTTGTAAAACCTTCTGTGACCAGAGCAAGATGAATAGATCAATTACACCGAAAATTCCCTGAATTAATACAGAATTTCAGGCCCCACTGTGGACGTAGGTGAAGGTTTTTCTGTCTGTTTTCCTGAGTCACGACGGTAATAGAATATGGAGGCAGCTGCGGTAGGCTGCTTTGAGGAGGGTCGGCACACACACGCACCCGCTTGCGGCCGTGCCCCCACGGTGCTAAACAAAACCTCCATTGAGCCGCAGCTTTGTGCCTCACCACCACGCGCCATGTGCAAATACAGCACAGAGACACACTATGGGCTCCAAATATTGACCGAAAAACAGAGAATCAAACAAGAAGTTTATAAATCAAACATGAGGAAAAACCAAATATGTAGTTCCACAACATTATCGATGTCTAGAGACGTGTCGGCCTACACATTATTTGTCAATGATGAAGAATTTTTAAAAATATTCATGATTAAAGAGCACTGAACAATTAAAAACTCTCTTGTAATTTAGAGTCTTAAAGTATTTTTATCTGCCTTGATGTCAATGAAGTGTTGATGCTTAATCATGAAGCTCCATGATGAGCCACTTGAGGTTTTTTATTCCACCTGGAGTGATGGAGGTCACTTGTTTGTTGGTGTGAATCCCTAGTTGGGGGATAATTAAAAAACAAAGTAGGTGATAAATTGCAAATCATTACAAAAAAGAGGCCATGTGGCAACACCCTGCAGTAGAAGGTTCAGAATAAGTCTTATGTTAAATGTGCTTAGGATGATTTAAAAAAAACCCAATGCACACTCAATTAGGTGGCTGGCACTGTATAAAATAAAACGAATTAAGTGAAATAAAGTGAAAGTTATCTAGTAATGAAAAGTGTCACAATAAACTATTCCACCAAGCATTGTAGTTAAAGTGTAAAATGAACACAGTATACTGTGAAAGTCGTCATACTCTGTATTTAAACCACTGACCAAGTGAAGGAGTGTGCAGCCCGGGGAGCGGTGTTTGGGGATGGTACCTTGCTCAAGTGTACCTCAGTGGTACCACATGCAGCCCTGGGATTTGAACCCATTACCTTCTGATCGTAGGGGCAACTCCCTAACCAACTCCCTATTGTTGCATTCTGTAAGTAACATAATTATTCTTTATGGATCTACATGACAATTCCTGGTGAATTAATACAGAACAATTGTGCAATTGTGTATATATATATGTACAAGTCACACACTCTAATATTTCATTGGGCCATCTTTAGTTTTGATTATGGCACACATTCACTGTGGCATTTGTTCGATAAGCTCCTGCAATGTCACAACCTTTATTTCCATCCAGAGTTGCATTTATTTGTCTCCATGATCTTGTAGGGATGATGGAAGAGTCGGACCGCTGCGCAAAGTCTTCTCCAGCACGTCCCAAGGACTCTCTGTGGTTCAGCATTAAGACACCTGGCACTGAATGAAGGGAATCAGAAGAGTGCTGGGTCTGAGTAGTTTATTTTTAATCCTCAATTATTTTTTTGCCCATAACACCAAGGATTGGATGTTTCTAAACACTGGCTTTACAGCAACCAGGGAAGCACACTTCTCATTTTCTCACAGAAAAGCATCTCATTTGGTTTCTCGACCTGCTTGCCAAAGGAGTTTAAGCATCTGCACCCCCTTCTCAGAGACGCCTCTGTATTCCCCCTGTGCCATGGGTTATCACATGTGGAAGTACCTAAGCGAAGCGAGAGAGAGTGTAAATTTTCTGGATCGGAGCAGGCTCCTAAAGTAACGGCAGCAATAAAAGGCTGAACAGATTGAAGATAGCCTCACATCTGCGGCGGGACACAAAAACGTCCCACCGACCGCAACCCGATCAGCCTGCATGAAGACTGCAGCTAGAATCTACTGCCTGACACTTGAAAGGTTTAAAGAACAAATTTTACACCGCATACTGAGGAGTGACTCAAAGATAACAGCGCAGTACCGTATGTTCTCATATATAGCCCAGGCTGGGCCACTACCTTATGGTGAGAGGGTCTATAAATCACACCAGACCACTTTATAGTTGGCAGCAGATGCTGTACGCTGCTTGGCCGCACGGAGAGTCAACAGTAAAGAAATACAGCCAATGCAAAGCAAACACAGATACCATGGCAATAGTATCTTATCTCACAGGTACAGCATGTTCCTCTATTGGGGTTGGGATTAGTTGTGTAAAATGGACAAGGTAGCACAGCTAAAACAGCATTAGTGGCCTTTGAGAAGCCTTTTTTTATTCTGTACCTTTGCCCATTTTCTGTTTGTAACAGTGTGTTATACAGTGACAGAACCCACATAAGCAAGTCTATTTAAAAGCTTGACATGGTTTAAAACAAGGCCTGTAGTTTGCACAGTGCTAACTGATGGCATTAAATCTTCTGTCATGTCTTGAGACTCTAGGCTTCTAGCCGTAATGGAAAACTAAAGAATCAAATTTTTATCATAAAACATGCTTTGGCAAAAATGGTTAAAAGTGTCATTGTATAAAATAACACTTATAAACCTGATAATAAATCAAATCTGATTGGCTGAGCTGCATTTAATAATTGCAAGACATTCTGTAAACACATGCCTATGACGACTTCACAGCCATTTTGTTCTCACATGGGCCACTGATGTTTTGTTTAAACTTACTATATTTTCTTCACTAGAACCAGGCTGATCGATTAGCTAACAGGCTAATATCATAGGTTCGGAATTAGTTACTTTACGATCCACTGTAAATCTGCAATACAAAATAGTACAATATAGTAAAATATATATCACTCAAATGTCCTATATATCCACGTTTTAGATCTACCTTAAGCAGCATTAAACCCATGCCGATTCTGAAATAGCTTCTTAATCCTGGTATTGAACACAATGTATGTTTATGGCAAATATTATCAACTGGCTTGATATGTTGAACAGTATTGTTTTGTTATATTGGATGTTTTCTACTGTTTTATAGAAGCGATAAAATACTTAAAGTTGTATGTTACAGCAATTTTGTCTTTGTTTTGGGGGGGTTTCCGTTGTTTAACACCCTTCCCTACAATAAAAACCCCATAATGCAGAGACTCTGGTGGTTTATTACATTATTTTAATGCATTTACCAAAAACATATATTGCAAGATAGCTGGAAAAATTTGACTTCATGCAAAGAGTGCATAAAGTAGTCTAGGATTTCAATTTTTTGTTGATAAAGTAGAATGTAAATCATCCCGATGAGCATCTTATTTGTTGCCTAGCTGGGTTCTCAGTATTTCATGAGTACAGATTGCGCCGGATGGTATTCATTTAAGTAATCCACAGCACTATCCAGTGTTAGAGATTTCAAAATGACAAGATGCAGGGCCCTGCATGGACACAGTGAGTGGGTCTAGTGTAATTAATACAGCTATTTATAAACAGTAAATTGAAGCAGCTCACCATGGAATGAACCGTGTAATAGGCTGTTCTATTAACAGAACCTGTCCACTGTGTTTTCTTTATTGGAGTACATTATGTAAAGCAATACATGTCTGGGTTTAAAAGGCACAGAGAGGCATCGTCAAAGGCTCAGTCAAGGACCACGAACTGGCGTCAGGGCTGAAAGCAAAAGCATGTGCTCAGCCATGCACATGCAAAAAGTGACATGTACGTCATTGAGCATAAATCACAGAGCACACTTTGTCACTTTCACTTTCATACGAACATCAAATTCATTCAAACGTTCATCAAATTAATATATTTCATATGAAATAAAATGAAGTCTGAAGTCATGCTGCCATTCATGCTGCTGTGTCAAGGCTAGTTTCTCTATGAGAAAAATGGATGCTGTTTGTATAACTAGGGCTATCACAACCTGTGGTACACATATTTCCACTCAGATATCACAAGATCTTCTGAATGAGGTCATTAAGGAATATATCCATACAAGTTACATGCGCTTCAATCCAATTCAGTTTTCTTCAATTCAATTTTATTTATAGAACGCATTTTACAACTAATGTTGTTGCAAAGCAGTTCTACAGAATCCAGGTCCCAGCCCCTAGTGAGCAAGCCAAAGGCGACAGATGCGAGGAAAACTCCCTATAGATGGAGAGAGAAACCTCAGGAGCAGTCAAGACTCAAAAGCGGGCCCCATCTTCCTATTCAAGCCACCACTGCTGTGTATTGAAATCACATTGTATGAAAGTCTACCATAACACTATTATAAAAGATCATCTGTCACTCAAACTGCAGCTAAGGCCAAAGATACTCAAATATGACACTTGTCAGAGTTTCCTGGTTTTATATGGGTGTTTTGGTGAGGATCCAGTCATACAATGATTATACTGGGTGTACCAGCGTTAGCTTGCATTTTGCTATATTCATATTTATGCACCTTTACAAACTTGTAATTCTGAAGATCTGGCAACATTACGAGGAAATTTTCTGTATTTGTCAGAAACACACAGGCTTTGGAATGTCTTTGTTAATCACAGGGCAATATAGCAGTGATATTTCAGAATGCTACTAGTTTATTTTTAAAAAATCAGCTCAGTGGTGCAACTGGCAGACCTGTATTCAAACCCACGGCCCTCTGATCACAAGGGAAACTCCCTAGCGGCCAACTCTATATCAGTTATTATTTTTTTTAAGTAGACATCAAACTGTCAAGATTCATGTTTTATCCAAATGTCCGTTGTCTAAAGAACCTCTTGAATTTTGTTTGTTTTTGTGTCACATGAAAAACACGAGTATGAAGAACCTTCTTAAAGTTTAAGGAACCACTTCGTAAGGTAAATATTTTATACCAATTATTATTTTCCTTGGACGCATAAGTCCAAGCCAAGCATCATTAAGGAACCTTAATTTTTAGTAGTGTGCTGAGAGTGGAGCAGTGCGTGTTCCCCCAGCTAGAAGAATCCTGAAAGTCAGCTGTATGGAGCTAATCAGGCTTGGCTGCTGTCCCGGTGTTGGGGCACAGGCCAGCGACCGATCTGGCCAAGGCACTTCTGACGGCTGCGTATCCGCAGCTCAATCTTGCGCTATTCACACGCCTTCCCCACCGCGTTTGCTTAATGACGTGCACGTTCCATGTGCTAACTATGCTAGCTGCAAAATCTGCTCGCCATGTGTGGGGCAGAATGCCTGCTCTATTGCCCTCGACCGCACAGCGGCTTTGGAGTGAGCAGTGATTTCATTTTGATCAAAGTCGCTGTGCTCTGGCCCAAAGCCCCATGGTTTGTTATGGCTCCTACCATGGCTCTAATTGTTAAAAGGGGTGGACGGCCGCGGAGTAAATATTATTGCCAGCGTGATTTCGACCCATAATTCTTTCCGTACCATCAAGAAAGGGAAAGTGCGAGACTTTCATTAGGTTAATTATCTCCAGAGGACGTTTGCCATGATCCATTCACAACATTTGAGGCTTTTTTTGATGATTGCGGCAGTCATGAATAGGCATAATTGTATGAAGTTAGCATGATATCAGCGGAATTCCCTGTGGCAAGGCTGCAGGAATGATTTGCAAAGACGACGTGAAAACATTTGGTCCATGCTGGAGTAAGCAAGGTCTGTGTGGCTTAGGAGCTCCACGGACATTATCTTAATTATGACTAGGGATAGGACAATATGAACATGAATATTGAAATATTATCACTGTTTTGTTCAAATTATACTTACAGTATGTAACCCTTAAGGATACAGTCGACTCACGATTTGGTTTGAATCAAGGCACACGGCTTAAGACTCCCACAATATATTCAGCAAATTGAGACTGAAAAAAAATCAATACCTTCATTTCATTCACGATACTTTGAATGGACTTTTAATGAAGAAAAAGGATGATTGTGTTCAGTTGTGGCACAGTTTACTAATGAAGCTCGAGCCAGAGGGCGGGGACTGGGGGTGGGGGGGTTGATGTATGACAAGAATGTGGTGGACTGGGTTGTTAATTGGAGCGAGTTTAACACTATAAACAGCGCAATTACAAAAAATACCAATATTTTTAATTCATTTAAGTCATTACATACTTCCAGTTTGCTTTAAATGCATCATTATACATTCAATGACACATTCATACTATGCATTTAGAGACTGAACTCTGCACATGCTTTTTTCATGTCAAGAAGTGACTAATGTTAAAAAAAATATGTGGGATATTTTCCCCAAAAAGTGATTGCTCTAACTCATTAGATACGAATCCTATTAAAATAGTTCCCCCCTGCTTGCATACATAAATGTGGCATCAGTTGAAAGTCCGAAGTAGGTTCAGTTGAATTTTGTGCATGTTTGAATGGGCTACAAGGAAGAAATTACCAACTTTTGCAATCTCTTTCAAGCGCAGCATTTATTTGGAGAAAATGCTTTTCCCAGCTCTTTAATGCATATAAATTAAATAGAATTCAGAAATAGAGATTTCTTTGTTCAAATGTTTGGATACTGTTCATTGTTCAGATTGTCATGATGTAAACTTGCTTTCTGACAACACTGGTTGTAAAAAGCACCAAATAAATAAAACTGAATTGAATTGAATTGACTTTGATGGCTGTTTGCCTCCATGACTTCTCCAAAAACGGGCTATTGATGAAGTTATGAAATTACAACAATTGGGGAGTAGGAAAATGCTTGTTGCCATTCCTGTCCTATTGCATATTTTTAAAAAACGCCTTCCATTTTCTGTGATGATATATCAACCCCCACTAATCTTTGCCCTTGTTCCTCTCTGTTTGTCCTCTGTTTATCAGAGGAGGTCTGGACTTCTTGTATAAAGCAGAGCTGCCCAGCCATCTCGAGTTCTCAGAGTTCTCAAATGTCATAAAGGCATGTTAGCCACTTTCAAAGAACTATTAAAATTTGAAATGTTTTTGTAATGTTCATTGAGTTTTATACCCTGGTGTGGTAACTACCTCATCCCCAATTATAAATTTACAACAAAACCGCAAACTGATCTCAGAGCAGCATGGGTGATCTTGTACGGGCTCCAGTGCGGCGTGGTGTGCTGCAATAAGAGAGGCTGCCCAGAGCAGTGATGACAGGTTAGGTCAGCACTCCTCCTCTTCAGGGTCACTTGCTCTGTCTGCCAAAGGCATGTTAGCATATGGAAGAAGTGGTCTTCTCAGAATGCCAGACGGGAAAGAACGTGAGGGCTTTTCTTAGAGAGGTCCTGGGGCCTTAACAATACACTTTAGTGTAGATCAATGGTTCCCAACCACTACACCAGCAGAGACTTTAATAACACTGCATTCAAATATATAGGCTTTAAAATGGTGTTGGTCCCCCTTTGCAGCTATAACAGCTTCTATTCTTCTTGGAAGGCTTTCCACAAGAATTTGGAGTTTATGTGAGAATTTGTGTCCATTCATTCTTAAGAGCATTTATGAGGTCAGACAGTGATGTTGATCTGGCTCACAATTTCAGTTCCAGCTCATCACAAAGGTGTTGGATATGGTCGAGGTCAGGGCTCGACCATATTGTGGTTGTGGCCTAGTGATTAGGATATTTGCCTATGGACCAAGAGGTCATGGGTTTGAATCCTACACTTAGAATACCACCACTGGGTTCCTGACCCCAATAGTTATGGAATGGATGTCACTTTGGATTAAAAGTATCGGCTAAATGCCCTAAATACAAAGTTCTTCCACACTGAACTCATCCAACCATGCATTTATGGAGCTTGCTTTGTGCAGTTGGACACAGTCATGCTGGAATAAAAAAGATTCTACCCCAAACTCTCCGCAAATTTGGAAGCACAGTGTTGTCCAAAGTGTCTTGAAATGCAGAAGCATTAAATTTAAGCCCATCACTGGAAGGAAGGGGTCAAGAAAAAACTGGTGTATCCAAAAACTAGGTAATTGTGTTTTAGTGTTTGCTCTGTTCATACACACATACACTTCGACTCAGGAAAGGATTGTTAGTTCATTGTTTTGTTGTATCAAGTGTTGTAGGAACATTGAAAACCATTAAAAGTGCAAGGGTGGGGGGGGGGGGCAAGCTTGGAAAACAAAGTGCAGATCAATGCAGGCTGATCCAAGATGCAGATCAATATGATCTGCCTTTTTTACACAGTTGACTACAAGAAGAGGTCATTTGAAGGTAACTGTAATAGAGTAATGTATACAGTACACAGAAGATGACTAAGTCTGGGAGAATATCTGATAACTGTACGTAGTCTGCTGCTTTCAGCTCACTTTGCACAATGTTTGCTTATGCATTGGTAGCAGGTTTGAGTCAAGGTGAACCTGTCCTGGCATCATATTTCCTCGTCAAGGTGAACTCGTCCTCATATCATATTTCCCCTCTGGTTATTTTTTGTGTAGAGCAGCAGCAAGCAATTGCTCTTGCAATACAAACACAATGAAAGCTCAAGTGTGAATATGCTTTCATTGAATGGAAATCAGTAATCGCCAACTGGCATGGTGTCGTTTTCACAGTGCTAGCTTTCATTTATTGCTCGCTGCAGTAGCACTTTGACTTAAGAAACCGCTTAATGTCGTGTTCATATGTGTTTCCTGCAAACTGACCCTATTGTTTCGCATGGAGTTCTGTGTTGAATGCAATTAGCCTTTATTGTGCTGCAGCTGCATTCACTGAATGAACAAATGTCCTACAGAACAAAATTGTGCTATTTAAGTTCTTTTTGATGCAATTCTTTAGAACAATGAGCAAGTCTTTATGTAAATAGCAGCAACATAAACTAAAACATTAATCAGTTCAGTTGAACAAATTGTGAACTGTCAGTGCAGTAATTAGTTTACTATCATTTTGGGATCTGCTACAGATGCTCTAAATATTATTACTGGTTTTCAACCAATCCAAAAACCACTTGGAGGCGGGATCAGTCACACTTGGGCCCAATGTGCAGTATATTCTATATACTGTGTTTACATGTCTATTTATGTTCCTCTTATTGATCATTCAAATTATTCAAATTAAAATTACTATCAAAATATGCATTTTATCAACTGTAACTATATATATATATATATATATACATAGTTCTTGGGAGACAATGGGAATTTATCTTACCCAGCAGTCTCTCAAAAAGACAAATATGGCATTAAATTATTGCAGTTCAAATAGGGAATATAAGGTAGACATTTCATTTGTTGTTAGATGTTAGTAAGGGCAGTGGCATGCCTTGAGAGCACCAACTTGTTGTCATAATAATGTGAGTGAACATTTGTGAATTTGTAAATTACATTCTGTAAACAAGCAAAATCATTTCAATTTTTTCAATTTGATTTTCTTCCATTGATACAGTCCAAAAGATCGTCCTTATGCTGGGCTTAAAATAAAGCACAAAATCATTTTCAAACTAACTGACAAGCCATAGCTACACTATTTGTAAAAAATGTGTTGGGACACTTGACCATTACACCAACAGGAACTTTAATGGAATTGCATTCAAATACATAGATTTAAATAGAGTTGATCCCCCCATTTGCAGCTTGGAAAGCTTTCTAAAAGATTTTGAAGTTTCTGTCTGAGTTTGTGCCTATTCATTCTGTACAGCAGTTATGAGGTCAGGCACTGATGTTGGATGAGAGGGCCTGGCTCCTAATCTCTGTTCCAGTTCATCCCAAAAGTGTTGGATGGGGTTGAGATCAGGGCTCCAGTCAAATTCTTCCACACCCAATGCATTCACCCATGTCTGTATAAAACTTGCTTTGTGCACTGGGACACAGTCATGCTGGAATAGAAAAGGTTCTTCCACAAACTGTGTCTACAAAGAAGCGTTGCCCAAAATGTCCTGCAATGGAAGTAAGGGAACTCACCCAAACACCGAAAAAAAGGTCTGTCCCAATATTTTTGTCGCAATAGTGTATTTGTTTATGTGAATGGGTTGAATGGGCCCTTCTTCGTCATCAAATAGTAAAGCTTTATGCCTCTCCTAGATATCATGCCATAGCGTTGCGTTGTTATGGTTACGGTATTTTAGTCTCTGAACCCATCGTTTCTGCTCAAAGAGGACAATTTGATCCTGCTGCTGGATCTTCTCCGTTGTTCTCATGAGAAGAGCGTTAGGAGAGGGAGGGAGGGGCGTGTCAACTCCGCCCTTTATGCAAAATACGAGCTGTCTATCATTTGAAGCCGGCAGGTTGGCACCGCCTCTCTCCGCCCTTTATTCAAAACAAGATTGTCTGCCCCGCCTCTTTATGCAAATGAGAGTGTGGAGCCTGTGAATGAGGCAGGCAGGAGTGGCGGTGTGTTTACAGCAGTGAGCCGGAGCTCCGAGCGGCTCTGTGGGCGTGTGCGTGTGTGGGTGTGTGTACGTGTGTGTGTGTGTATGTGTGGACGGGTATAGCAGGCATGTCGTCGGCACGCTCCAGCGCGAAACTTTGAGAAAAGGAGCTTCGAGACGAGCACCAGGAGGAGCCGGGTGCCTCAGCCATGGGAGGCCAGATCACCCGTAACGCCTTGTACGGTGAGGAGAGGGGGTCTTTTGGGTCTTTGAAGGGGTTGCGCCTCCTTTACTGGTGGGGACACGAAGCGTTTGGTTTGCTCACAGCACCAGCTGACCTTCCGCTGAGGCTACAGCTCGGGTAGGGGCACATTATTGGAAACCCCATTAAGATATCTAACGTTGCAGAAGGAGAGTCAAGTCTATAGAATTAGGTATGTCCCACGTGGTGGGCTGTTTAGTAGTGGCAGGCTACTGTTCCTATCCCAATAGCTCATTCTTATTTGTAGTAGTATCATAGTAGTAATAGTAGTCCACTGCAGTGACATCAGATGCACCCCCTCCTTTTTTCTTTGTGTGAATATGGGGGATTTTTTTTTCTTGGGGATTCCCTCCTCAGCTCTGGTTCTGGTTCAGGGCAGTTTTAATAGCCCTCCTTTTCCACCACTTTTTTTTCCCCGTGTAGCAGAAACAAAACAGAACAGCTGGGTCAAATGAGAGCCCCATAGAGTCAATAAATCAATTAGACTGTCCTGGCAAGCCCTTTAAATCAGGTCTCAGCAGAGATGGAAAATGGGATAAAAACAGGAGTGCATCTCCAGGCTGACAGTGCAGGTCAGTTGGTTTGCAGAAGGATGCAGAATGTCTTTCTCTATTCTCTGTAAGTGGGTGTATGCTGAGATTCCAGCTTGAGTAGAAAGGCACTGTATGACTAGAAATGATGGCCATTATGTTGTATTTTTAAAGTGGATCATCTAAGGGCGAGATAAGTGTTTTGCTCCTCATTTTTTGTGCCGTTTGTAAGTGACTCGTTGAATTTGACAGAAGAAAGAAAGCAATCATGGGTGCTTTAGACACACACACACTCTCTCTCTCTCTCTCTCTCTCTCTCTCTCACACACACACACACACACACACACACACACACACACACACAAACTCTCATCTTCAATTCCTGAATGTTCCCTGGGTCCTTTCTATAAACTCCGAGCTTTAGTTCTTTCCATAGATATTCCACAGGACTCAGGTCATGTGATTGGCTGGGCCATTCTAGCAGCATTATTTATTTTTCGAGAGTTTCCTTGGCTGTGTTTGGGATCATTGTCTTGCTCCCTCGTTTCATCTTCATCATCCTGGTAGATGGCAGCAGATGTCTCAGTACATTTTCCCATTCATCCTTCCTTCAATTATATGAACCGTGCCAGTGCCTTATGCCTAAAAACAGCCTCACACCAGGATGTTCCCCACTCCAAACGTCACTCTTGGTTTGGTGTTTTTTGGGGTGATAATCAGTGGCTTTTGATTATTAAACATGTGTAATATTTTATCCAAAGACTTCAGTTTTGGTCTCATCTTACCAAACTGTTTTCTCCCAGCATTTCACAGGCTTGTCTTAATGTAGGTCAGCAAACTTTAAATGCACTTCAATGCTTTTTGTCTGTTGTGCGTGGTGTGCATGCATACAGGCCGTGGCGGTTGAGTGCATTATTTATTGTTTCCTTTGAAACATTGCTACTCGCTAATTCCAGGTCTTTCTGAAGCTCGCCACAAGTGGTCATTGGCTCTTGGCAAACTCTTCTGATAATTCTTTTCACTCATCCATCAGAAATCTTGCGGGGAGCACCTGGTCGTGACTGGTCTAGGGTGAAACTATGTTCTTTCCAATTCCAAGTACTAGCTTGAACCTTCTATAGTTAAGAAATTCTTCTGTAACCAACGCCAGTATGTTTCGCAACAAAAAGGCTGCAAAGGTCTTGAGAGAGCACTTTGGTTTTACCCATCATGAGATGTTCCTTGTGTGACACCTGGGTAATGAGACACGTTTTATGGGCCATTATCTGGGACTGAATCAGTTGATATTAATTAGCAATAAATGGCAGGATTGCTTTCAAATTACTGAAAGATTTCGGCTGCTGTCATGACTTTCCATCCCTTTTTGCACCTTCCTTATTCATGTGCTCAATATATTTTCCCCTGTGTCATTCCATTTTGTTACATGTTATAATTTATGGATGCCTATGGTTTGATTTCTTTGCATGTGTGGATTGGATTGTACCCCCAGAAATATATATTTACTTAGAAAATTGGTGATGTGTTTAAATCTTATTTTACTGGCTGTATATGTACTCTTTCTCTTTCATCTGTCTCTCTCTTTCTCTCACATGCTTATACAAGAAACCCCGAGGTTTTGTTCTAAAAGCACTAGCATATAGTGAAAAAATTTACATTTGTGATGTGGTAAAAAAAAACGCCCCCCCCCAAATATTTTTGTGTGTAAACCCTAAATATGCCCCAAATAGTAAAAGTATTTTTTAATTCAGCTTAATACATTACCCTTGAAAAAAATGTAAACCCGTATTCGTACTGTACAGTTTGCACTGAACTGTTGTCTTCCGCAGTGCTGTAATGTACATACCGATGTTGCCCCTGTATTGACTGTACTGTAATTCATGCACTGGCGTTTTCTTTGTTTTAAGCAGGTTCAGTGCAGTAATGAATGAATATAATATATGGTAAATAACATTCGCGGATTGGCTAATTTCAAATCTCGGATTAGCTACTTTTCAAATCTCTCATCCTAATGCTGGGTTGTTTATGTTTGGGATGGTGCTGAGCAGCAGAGGCTCATTCTGTTCAGGTGTCTGATTGCATTGCTAACAGCTGCCCTCAAACATAAACAACCCAGAATATGGACGAGGGGACTTGGTGGATGAGGCCCATAAAAGCGGTTATCCACAATAGGACTAAAGCCACATTTACTTTTCTCTTTCTCTTTATCTATTCTCTCTCTCTCTCTCTCTCTCTCTCTCTCTCTCTCTCTCTCTCTGCAGCTGACTGGCCTTGGGTTAAATCCTGTTCTGGCGTGTACTAAACCACACGATCATTAATTCTAATTAAGATGCTGTATTATATCCAATTAGGCGAGGTTGGCCCTGTAGCAAAGGAGCCCTGTTGGTGTTCACCACTCACTCTTGACTTGATGTCGCTCTTTACTGTGTTCTATTCACTGGTTCTGTTAAGGGTCTGTTGCTGAGGATCTGGTCCTGGTCCAGTATAAACGGTCATCTTCCTCCTGGGCTCAGCTCCAAGGTCATTAAAATACAGCACACAATAGAGCATGCAAGGATGACCTGCTGTCCGATTACAATCTTTTCCTGCTACCCCTTTCTCAGTGAAGAGCTGTTTTATTTTTTCAGTTTTTAAGGCGGGTTGAGCCTGGAGATTAACAGCCAACACTTGTACGTGAGGGTTTATGGCTAGATCGTGTACATTACTGTGGTAGTATTTTAGCTTTTGTGATGTGCCAGGCTCAAAGAGGCAATGCGACGGCCTGGATCCGGTTTTACAGCTCGGTGTGTAGAGGCTGCACATGCTGGAGCAGGGGCAGAATGCTAGGTTGAATGGTTCGCAGTGTGAGGGATCATTTCTCGCTGAAACTCATTTCCAGCTTCTCCCTGAAAAGCACGAGAGCCGTCCCAATCTGATTCTGCGAAGCCGAGAATGCTGCGTCTGTACACGCCTCTGTACACCGAGATATTGAATTCGCACTGTAATGAACGAATGAGGGATTCGTCCCCTGGCTGCTGAATGAACGCCTCATCCCACACTTTTTAATGGGATATCGATTACCTTAATGACATAGGCAAATCTAGCACAGCTGATGATGATGTTGGTGAGGCCGCAGCCTGTTTTTGACAGAGAAGTGACACTGTACACTGAGAATTAAATAATGCTGATTATACAGATAAAGGTGATGACCATACAGACATAGACCGATGTCAGTAGGTACCGTTTGCTAAAACTACCCTGAGTGAAACCAGCATGCATGATGGTGAGAATTAGAATGATGATGGATAAAAAATGGTCTAAAATGAAAAATATCATTTGTGATAACTATGTTATTGATATATAACTTAGCTTTAAAAATGCGTCTGGGGATAAAATAAATGAATGTTATTAATATGCAGCCCAATATTTAGCTTGCAAACAACAGGGAATGGACACATTTTAAAAGGCTGAAAAACAAAAAGGATGTGTTTTTAAAAAGCCATCAAACAAAAAAACAGCACACTACAAGTCTTCTACTTCTGTTAGTTACTGGCTTGAAGCTCTAGATGTGCTGACAATGTCTAAAATATTGTCAAAAACTAGTACTGTAACATAATTAAAAGCATTAACATCCATATTTTCAGTTTGTCTACCACTGCATAGGGCCGCTTGATTGAGCAAATAGTATGTCTTTGACAATTTTGGCTTTCAGTGAATTTGAAAACAAGGTAAAACCATTAGTATGCCTTATTCTGTTTTGCAGTTTTGGTCTTGTTTTGTCTTGTATTGTCCCTGGTTTTCACCAGGGGGAGCTGCGCTGCGGTCCTGCTTCGACTCCTCTCATGGCTGTTACTGACCATACTGTGATTCATTTTTTGACTTTTTACTGCCAGACCAGTCAACCTTCCCATTTTTTTGTGTTTTCCCAATAGTGTAGACTGCACCCCCGTCGACAAACAATGCATCAACAGCTAATGAAATAGTTTATACAAAGAACCAACAAAAAATCCCTAATTACTAAGCACCACATTAATTGCAATGAACAAAATGATCAAATGATTTTAAAAAAGAGTCAAATCAGTAAAAACCTCTGAACAGAGAAGCACGGATAGTGAGATACAGAAACAGCATACAGTGTCTGGTCAGTTTTCCTATACACCATATTTGTGTTTGTGTGTGTATGTGTTTCGTGTGTGTTTCGTGTGTAGGTGTCAGTGCACTAGTGCCACAGCACAGTCTGTTTGGCTTGTTTTTTAAATTGAATTATGTTAAAAGTCAAGGTAAATCCACTGTTAAGTTCAAGAAATGACTTTCCAGCGAATAACCATGTCGGATTATTGTGATGATGAAATTTGTTCTGAATCGCGCAGCCCCACGTTTTCACACAGCAACTGTACGCCACGTTACGTTGCTAGTTTGGTTGCTTTGGAGCTATTAAAAGTGAAAAAATTCAGCATTCTTTCTATGCCGTTAATGAGCTCTCGCTACCTTCAAATGTCTCCCCCGAGCCCTCACACTTTGAGATGACCCGACTTTAATTCGATACATTTCTACATTTAAAACATATTTTTATTTATATATGCGTATATCAGTAAAAACACACAAGATATTTATAAATTCTTTTTTTATATAAAACAAAAAAAGATTAGGTATGGTAAAACAGCCAACTATTCACATACTGTGTGTTCCAGAGGACACATTTTCAGGGTACAAGCACTGCCACTAAAGTGTTACCCCCAAGGGTACATCTCCAGTGCTTTTAGTTAGTAAACATAATTGCCCCATTCTCCTGTGGTTTTAAAGCTGCACACAAGGTCTGTCCTCACCCCTGGCTTTTATTGTATTTTTCTACTAAGAGTTAAGGTGTACAAAGTACAAACCCGCCCCCTGGGAATCTGTATGTAGGATACCTTTAAAAGTCATTTAAGGTATGCATTTGGACCTTAATGACCGTGTTGAATCATTGAGGATACATTGTTCATGCACTGGGGCACTAAAATGTTCAAGGAAAGCACCTGCTTTTCTGACAGGGTAAATGCAGGATATTGCTTATTAGGGACTGCAGTACCAGGAGCGTGTACACACTCCCGCACAAAGAGACCAGGCTGCATTCTAGGGCCCTTACTGTAATGACATCGGTCTGTTACAGTGGCGTGGCAGAAACATATGTGTGCGGGTCAGGTGGCACCGGTGCTCAGTGACCGTGGCCCAGCGTCTCTCTCCCACCGGAGTTTCATTATGACTCACTCAAGCTTTTGTCTAGCAGCACAAATGGGCATATGACAACGACACGCGGCGCCGTTTCCAGGCACAACAGATCACCTACAGAGACAGACGCATCATAAGCAGCGCATTTTCAGAATCATTAACCTGTGACATCGGATGCTGCCATTTTCCGTGGCTTGTCTGCGTGTTGCTACTGAAAGCACTGGTGTGTTTGTAAAGCTAAAACGAATCCTGCCATTAATGGTTCGGTGTCAGATGTTTCCACCGCTAATATCTCTCATGATGTGCTTTTCAGCCAAATCCACTTGTTGTTTATGTTTTTTCCCCTTTTAGACTTTTTCACTTTCACCAAATGTTCTTACTCATTAACCCCACGACAATGAATCTTAGTGGGCGAAGACTACATATTGTACACTGCTGTATCAAAACTGCCAAACTATTTTACATTTTGTGAACATTTTTTTGACAAATAGAGCGCACCAGATTTGTTTGGACACTTGCTACTTTAACATAGATTGTACATAGGGCTGCGCGATCCAATGTTATGGCTGATACCATTTTATTTCCTGTCAGATTGGCTGATAAAAAAAAAATTGAGCTGATATTTAAACAGTGTGAGATACCGAAACATACAGGCATGCTTCCCTGCTTTGCGACATTAATAATTATTGTTATTGATGAATTATTTGTATGTTAAATTTACTTTATTAATCCTACATCACTAACAACATACACAAATTTTTTCCTTCCTCTGTTAACTTAGAACCACTGCCTCAACATGCCAGAAGGAGAACACTTGTCTTTGCCATTTGAATTTTTTGTCAAATGAATTAACACCTGATTTGAGTGATTCTAGCCACTTGATCAATACCTGTTTCCAAGGGTATTTGATTTGAAACTAGCCAATACTTTACATTTTATTTAAAGCAATTATGAGGAATAAAGAGGAAAAAGAAACCCATACATCAGTCAGCCCGTGAAGTATTCCCCTCCCCCGACCCCGTGTAACACAGTGAGTGTAATTGTGGGTCATCTCAGCTTGGGTGACATGGCTGAGCCCCTGATGGCTAATCCTGCATTACTGGGAGGTTATTACATAAGTAGGATGTCTAAATTATTTACATAGCTCTGTCGCTCTACTTTCATTTGATTAATAGCTTACTCAATTACACTGCTTGGTAACCTTTAGGAGTCTGGGCTCATTACTGTAAATTAGCTACAGCGTATACGAAGTGTAAGTACATAATTAAGTCATTAATGGCGTAGATTCGTAATGAGTTATATTTCACATGATAAGACAAATACAAAAAATTCATACAAACAAGAAATATACAGGAATATACAGTTAACAGAATATTTACTACCTGCCCTTTCAACCAGATTTAGCCTTTTGTTTTACTAAGCTGCAAGTAAAGCTGACCAATATGAAGATATAAATTGTTAATATAATAAGGTACGATATCTTAATATGCTTTTCAGAGCATATCATGGACATCATCAGTACCCCAGTTATCAACGTCGTGCCATTACAATTAGCAGAGTTATTCATTAACAAAGAGAGCATAATTAACATTCTTTAATTCGATTTAGTTCAGTGCAGTGTGTGAAAATCTGAACAAAATAAACATTTATTAATGTGGCTTTACTGGCTCTTTTATCCTTTCCAAATCATCAAAAATAAAAATAAAAACAATATTGTGCCATATTGTACGTCATAAAGGGTATTATAGTATTATATATTTGCCGTATCTGCCATATTATATGAATATTGATTATTGAATAAAAAACATATAAATAAAATGTTATTGTTATTCTCGTATTGTTTCCGCTTTCTTTTCCGTGTGTTCCAACACAAGAACAGAGAGCATACAGTGTATTTCTCATTGAATGAATGTAATGTGTACTTTTAAAAGGGTTTTTTTTAAAAATAATTTTGTTAATGTGGCCACCATAGCTCTGTTTATTTTTGTCATTTACAATGAATAAAAAATCAGAAAAAAAAATATTGTGATAAATTTTATATAATAAAAAGTATTTCAATGGATGTCTTTGCCATTTTTCCCAACAGTAGCTACAAGTGAGAAACGCATATGTAAAATTCATTAATATAAAAATTTATATAGTGTTTTTCTGAACCTCTCTTGATTAAAACCTTTCCCAATTGTTCAGGCATAATAGAAAATATATCAGTCATTGCACAAAAGATTTACCATATTGCCTACCAGTAGCTGCAAGTGAGAAATAATATACAATTATATCCAATTTTAAATCAGTATTAATGCATATAAAAATGTATGTAAATCATTAAAAATCAATCGCCGACATGGCGTCTGTTTAGTCAAATTAGACCAGTTTGAGGAGCTTGACTGCTATTGAAACTATGGTGAAAGAAGCTCAGAAGCAGAGTTTAGAGCAGCTGGTGCTGGTAGCTGCACCACCGACTCTCTTGATGATGCCTGTAGTTGTTGTTCTTACAGTACGGAGTTAACTGAATATGGTTATGGCACAGTTGGGCGGCTCTTTGTGCTGAAAATCTTGAGCTGATCCTCATACTTCATGACGTTTTTAGGTTTGTGTGTTGACAAAGAAACAAATAGACAGTGTGTGCTCTCGTGGTCACTACGCTAACCGAGTGCTGACACTGATTCAGCCTGACACTAAGTCTGTCACTCGGTAAAGACTGTTCCCACAGGGTGTGCATATGTGTGTGCGTGTGTGTGTGTGTGTGTGTGTGTGTGTGTGTGTGAGTGTGTGTGTGTCACTAGACATGCATTCTGTCGTACTTTGTTTAGTATCAGACCCAGTGCAGGTGAGGCACTCAGCAGGGGGTCCATACTACTGTTTTGTCTGCATTAAAGAAAAACCCCATGGAATTCACCAAAGCAACCAACTGGATATCCGTTAGTGCATTACCATGTCGAGGTGCTTTGATCACCTCTACTGTTTTATCCTCACTGCAAGATTATTTTTCTGTAATGGTTTTAAATTCTGCACAGACAGCTGTTCCTGGATCAGCTCCTAATTACACGTGCATGTGTCACATAACAGGATTATCTTTTACATGATTTAACAGGAAAGTGCCATATGCCCCATTTAATAATTGTTCAGCGAGCAACAATTCACACAGAGTTTAGTTTTTTTCCTACTTGGCTTTCTGATACTTCCAACACAATTAACCAAATATAGCAGGAAACAAGCTGATATCTGGAAAAGGCACCTCCTAACAGTCATAGATGTGAAACAGCTATCCATTGTGCTAGCAGGAGTTTTAGGACAGTTGATAGGAACACTTTTTGGATTAACAGGTGTGGGCGAAATAATGGGTTTGTTCTCAAGAAGTCGGTTGGCCAAATCCTGTTTGCACGTTTTGCATAGTCAACTGTTACAGCCAAGGCAAGAGCGATTATTTACATTAAACTTATTTGACTGTCTTTACTTCCTGCATGTTGGGGGAAAAGATACATACTTGGTTCAAATATAAATGAATTGCCAGGGGAATAAAATAGTATTAGCAATAATAAAATATATTTTCAGTACAATATCGAAAAGTATGTCAAGTCAATGGCCAAACTGTGTTTTTGTAGTTTATTTCTAGGATTTGGAATACACATAATGTGCTTGTAAACTGGACTTGAGGGCTCCAGAGTGGTGCAGCTGTTTAAGTGTTGGCCCTGTCATCAGGAGATCATGAATACAGTCTCAAGTGAAGAAACAGGCGTCTGTGGGCAAGAGTCCAGTGTAGCCCTATTGTCCTCACTCTCTCTGACTGGGTAGGCTATCCCTCCCATCACTCAGTGCTGTGCTTAAAAGCGTGGCTATCTGTTAACGGATGTTAAAAAAAAAAGGGGGATTAGTGTTCTCCTCTAAGGATGTTGAGTTGTCCAATGATTTTGTGTGAGTGGAAGTTTGAGAAGATGGCTGTTTCATTTTACCTTTAACCTTCTCAGTGTTGATTGTGTCGTAGCTATTCCTAAACTCTTCTTGGAAGGCTTTCAACAAGATTTTGGAGTTTCTGTGGGAATGGTGTGTCCATTCATTCTGTACAGCATTTCTGAGGACGTGCACTGATGCTGGATAAGAATGACATATATATATATATATATAATTATGTAAAATAATGTTACCCCCACCTCAGTATGGAAAACTAATCCCATCTGAATTGGACTTTACAATGATCCCTCAGCACTTTAATTCCTGTTTTACATTCATTTAATGTTTCTCATTCTACCATTTTACACCTTTATCTTGTGCTGTTGAGAGTCTCTGCATATCCAATCTGTCGAAGTTCTCCCACCATCTCATATTCTGTTGTGGAAACAGTCCTACATTAATGGCGGCGTCTATTCCTAGGTTCAGAGTGCTTATGTGGGTAAGCGTGTGTGGTGTGGTGTGTTTACACATAACATGACATCGCTGACTTTTAGAAGTGCTCGAGGAGGACGTGGAAATGATCACGTTTCAGTTTTAATGAGCATCCCATGCGTCCATAAATGTCAGCTAGCCAGACAGACCACATTGTAGTACAACTGCTAGCTGAAATGACTGGCGTTCCCATATTTTTAGCCTCATCACATTAGTTCGGTTCGGCCCTTGAAAGTGATCTGAAGCTACTGCCGGCTTTTATTAATTCCTAGCTTGCATTATGTTTGCTCGACTGAATCTAACGGGGCCACTTCCAAATAAGTCGTATAAGTTTCTTTCATTTATTGTTAGCTATGCAAGCTTTGTTTGGCCTTTAAAGGCAGCTAGTTACCCGTTGGTTAGGGTGTTGCCCCTGAATGGAAGGTTGTGGGTTCGAGAACCTGGAACGCTGGTGCCACCTCTGAGGTTCCTTTCAGTAAGGTACCCTCCCCACACACTGCTCCTCGGGCGCTGGGTTCCTGGCTGCCCCCTGCTTCACTTGGTGAATGTGTTAAATAAGACGAATTTCACAATGTTCAGACTGTGTGCTGTGGAGGGTTCACACATGACTATAAGGGTTCAATTATTTATTACGACTTTTATTATTATTATAAATCTGTCACCTCAGCTCTAGGGGACAGCTAAACTAGTCCAAACCCCACAGTCTGGAGACATGAAAGCCTGCTCCGGATCTGTTTTACCTGAAGCTCTGTTCCCACTCAGCTGTTGTTAATGAGAAGCCTGCATGTTGGCGCTTGCTATTAGGAAGGCAATTACCCAATAGTTATTCACTAATTGCACACATTTATTTGATTAGCTGAAGTCCATACTTCACCTGCTTTGGAATTAACACTGACCAAAAGATAACAAAGTCCCTTGAGACATGTGATAATGTGGAGGTGCAGCGCAGAATCTTAAGATCATACTAAACTGACCTGGAGATTTTAAACCTTAGATTAACATTGATCCATGCTATGGCACATCTATAACAAGCATAATATCTTCTTTCAGATTAACGAGAAGGTGTTTGTCTTAATTTTCAGGGCTAATTCAGTTCAAGGTTACTTATTCTATATGTATGCACTGCAGTCCTGTAATTAAACCAGTAATAAAGTGGATACAGCATGCAAGCTTCACATCTTTTGTTACAGCAAACAGGGGTCCAGGATCACATTTCCGTATAAACTAAATATAATTATCAGTTCATTTGGTTGCGTGCAGTGTCACTTCGAAAATTATTTGAAATATGGGGGAGGAAACTGTTTGACGAGTATGAGCATAGGAGCACATAATTCGAGTTATGAGTCTGTTAGCCACAAACTGTAAAACAGTCCATGCATGGCACAAAAGCACCACAGTAATGAAAGAGCACCAATGGTCTAGTCAAATTTACTTCAGTATTGCATGACAAGTACATTTAACCTGATTGTAATGTCAGCTCATATTTCCTAGAGAAAGAGAAAATGTGTGTGGATCTGTGTGTGTTTGTGTGTGTGTGTGTGAGAGAGAGAGAGAAAGGGAGAGACAGAGAAAGAGACAGACAGAGAGAGAGAGAGACAAAGACAGACAGAGAGAGAGAGAGAGAGAGAGAGAGATAAAGAGAGAGTGTGTATCTCATTTGTGAATAGGCTAAATCATCCCATTTCTTACATCCAATAACCCTAATACTCAATCCAAATTCCTGAAAGCTCAAGTTGTATATAATCACTTGTATAGAAACTTTTGGCCTTATACAACCTCAGGCGTTGTATAATGCCTTTATAGAACGCCTTTATTTTGTAAGATGGAAAGAGTAAGAAAGAGAGAGAGGAAGCGGCACAAGATTGCGTTTAAAGATCATTTATTAGCACCCACGAGTTTCCACAGAAGCTGGAGGCGCCGTGGCTGTAGTTCACCGTATGATCAGAATGTACCAGAGCTGTTTTTATGTGTTCTTATATAAGTGTGT
Organism: Rhabdalestes septentrionalis; assembly: GCA_037832545.1. Taxonomy (NCBI): domain Eukaryota; kingdom Metazoa; phylum Chordata; class Actinopteri; order Characiformes; family Alestidae; genus Rhabdalestes; species Rhabdalestes septentrionalis. Next base: position 19,929,861 of record JBBMFX010000080.1, on the reverse strand, counting down.
TTGACTCTGCCGTAGTTACTTGGTAAAAGAGTGCGGTTGCCATAGAAATAGCAGCATTCGGATACATCCCTAGCAAAGAAACAGCTTCATCTGTGACTGCTTTACAGTGCTCTCTCCTAGTGCCTGCATGTGTGTGTGTGTGTGTGTGTGTGTGTGTATGTGTGTGTCCACTGATGTTGTAATAACACTTAATGACACACTTTATTATTTCTAAGCAATGATAAGCCATGTGATATATGCCATAAAGGTTGCTTGGACTATTTGCCCTTTACATAGCAAAGCCCTATCGCTCTCGGGAATCTTCTGTGAAAGTGTGTATCATTTTACCTCCAGACTCCATTTTAACATACATTGTAAAAGCTGCACGTGTCCTTTACGTTACGACCACGTACGCACTACATCCTTCCAAATGTTCCATTTTAGCTTTTGTAAGTCATTGGTGTCTTTAGGCCCACGTATGTGTTATGTACTATAAAAGTGTCCTGTAACTTAAAAACATGACCTGACCACATAGTCATGTTATTTGCTGGATAAATGAAAGCTTTATGACATGTTGCCATATAAAAATCTCATGACTGTTTTAGATTTTATGCCATACGAAAAACAGAGCAGCCCTTTATAGTATGTGGTTGTCATTTCATGATATTCACATAATATAAATAGAATATATCGCCAGTACTTGCTGGAATCATAGGCTTGTTCCATTAAAGGGCCTGTATCATGAAAAAACATCAGTCAGCCACTCTTTCCTGAAATAAGTGTCTGATAGAATATGTAGAATAGTTTCAGAGCATTCCATTCACGTCCTAGTTGAAATAGTCCATGTATAGAAATGATGCTGCAAAAAGAGTCCATTTTCAATTAATTCTTTTTGTGATGTCACAAATGAGTTAATTTGCATATATCCTTGTATTCAGCCTACAACAGTTTATGCCCACCGGTTACAAGGTGTGTTAAAGCCTGGTTCATAAATCAAGTAAACGACAGAGCAGCCAATTAGAGCATAGGTCATTCACATATCAAAGTCTTAAAAGCACAGAATCAAAAGCATAGTAAGATAAGATAAGATAAAACTTTAGTTGACTCACAATTGGAAAAATGTGCATTGCTATAGTAGAAAGTAGACAGTAGAAAGGTAAGAGCAGCAAAACAATAGAATTAAAGCTATTCTACACAACAGTATCATATAAAATGTAAACATTGTATCTATTTATATGCATATAAGTACATACTGAATATATATATATATATATATATATACTCCAATGTATATATATATATATAGGTACACATTGGAGTGTCTTCAGTTGTTTGGTAGTACCAGACATTAACTAGAACAGTAAAATTGTTCAGTTTTTAGGGGTGAAGAAAGCAATCATGTAAAAATCTGAAATTTATTGATCCCAGAGGGAAGTAATTTATTCAGAAAACTGTAATGTAACTGTATAAATGAAATTGCATATATTATAGTAGACACATGCATCATAAGGAAACTTTAGCTAAAACCTGAATGTAGGATGCTACCATATGTTTCAAAACCTCTTCTAAATAAAGAAATGTTATCTTTACACCAATCCAGTTTTGTTTAATATTCTGAGTGCTAATTGTTAATGGTTATAAGAAAATCACCAAGACTGGTCTGAGATCAGCTGAATTGGGGAGGGGTGTTATGTACTTGGTGCTGTGTTGCTAAGGAACATGAGCTCCTACTTAACCTCCATTTTCTCCCTGACAGCTGCGCCTCTTGTGCTTGCTAATGCATTCATTTCAGCCGACTGCGATCATGTGTACTACACACAATGATCATCTCCCAAAAGACATGCGCACACACACACACACACACACACACAAGCACACACAGATGGATTCACTTCAGAAACCATTATAAGGAGGCACTGACGTACATACAGGTTCACAAGTGTTCGAAAGTTTGAAAA